>JAHBMJ010001530.1:0-24198 GCA_018398765.1 Chromera velia
TTCCGTGCCTCAGGAGTCGCTGCAGATGACGGCTCGAAATCAGGATCGGCTCCGTCGTCAGAATCAAGCTCCGCGAGACGCCTACGCCTCCGGGAGGTTCTTGTAGTAGTTGCTGCTGGTGTTGAGGCTGCTGCTGCCGAAGAGGATGCTGCCGCCTCTCGAGCTGCTCGCCCCGAAGCGCCCGAATCAACATCGACAACTGTCTCGTCATCTCCCTCGATAGGAGCAGTACCGGCGTCAGAGCCAGCATCAGCTTCGGCTTCACCTACGAAGCAGCACACAGAGAGACAAAGAGACAGGCTCAGTTAGCATGGAATGCATCGCAACATATAGGCTGTACATACACAAAGCCGCCTCATCAGTATCTGGGTGTTCATTGTCAGAAAGTTCAATGGGTGGATCTGCCCCTCTCGCATTCCCGTCTCCTTCTGCAGCTGGAGCAACAGCAGAAGACGAGCTAAGTCCTGAATTGCCCTCGCCGCGAGTTCGATGGTGACCTACTAGGTGGGTACAGAAGCACACATCACGTGTAGACTGCCCGGTAAGCGCGTAATCTTCCACTGTCGCAGGACAATCACAATTCGGAACCTTGCATCCGTTCGGATGTGCTTCAGAGTCGAACGCTTAAAACACAAGAATCCAAACAGCAAGTAAAGCAAAAGGCAGAGAGACGTTCATAATTTCAAATCTGAAGAAGGCGCAGTCAAACGATGGAGGTTCACAATAAATCTGACCCGGCTGGTTCCAGAGAGGCTCCTCGGAAGTTTCCAGTTCGGCTGATTGCCTCAGCAAAAGGCCAGAAGAGAGATCAACGCACGACCGCATAGGCATGGGGCTAACCACCTTTCTGGGACAGATGTGAGTTTGAGATCCTGTCCGTTTAGAGAATTTTCATACGTGACATACTTTCAATTTCTGCCCGAAAGCTTCCTGGAAGTGCCGCCATCTGAGCACAAATGCACCGCAAAAATTCATGACATGAAGTGGCCCGCTCACGCCCGCTGGTCCAGATAAGCGAAATCTCTAGCTGCCATGACCATCACTCTCAGTGCATGACGGACCGCTACGCAAATCGATCCGAAACAACCGTTCAGAAAAGGTTAGGAGACGGAGTGACTGACCTTCGCCGATTTTTGCATGCTTGCATGCGATTCACGATCGAGCTCACGCGCAATTCGCGAGATGCAATTCTGCCGAGGCGTATGCATCCGGGGTGGCCGCCGGCCCCGCAAAGTTTTTGGTCTAAAAAGCGCCCACCCACCATACTGCACAAACTCCTGCACGCGAACCCGCGTCAGTTCACGCGCAGCATGCAGCTATATAATTAATGAATAATTGGCACGCGAACCCGCGTCAGTTCACGCGCAGCATGCAGCTATATAATTAATTAAGCCAGACCCGTGCACACGCGAAATTGAAAGTTTCGCTTTTCTGGGCCAATCGCCTCAGTCGATCAGACGCAGTGAGAAGGATCGATTCATGTAAGTGCCTCACAAAAGCCTTTTCCGGGGCCACAATCTGAACCCAACCCCCGTCCTCAAATCCAAACCCTCTCGATCAGACTCGAGCGTTGCATGCAACACTTCTTTGCAACATGCAGCAACCCATGCACATTGCATGAACGTGTCTGACACCTTGAAAATCAGACCGACGAGTCAAAACTGCCAGCACACTTTTGCTCTCTACAGAAAACTCCCCTTTTACTGGTGTACAGGGTCTCACACTCCAGCAAAGTCGAGTCAACGCAACGCAGTCAATCCAAGTTCTGAGGTTGCCTCACATTGGCCACACTGAGACCAACCCGATGAGTGACATGACTTCGTTCAAACAACTCGGTATCTCTCAGGACGCACTTCTTGAGAGGATGACGGCGGAAGAGATCAAGCCCCACCCCCACTACCAGGCTGGTGGACTGTTCTTTAACAAATCACCACAGGAGATGCCCACAGATGAAGTGCGAGCTCAATGTGATCTCGTCATGAGCGGCGAGTTCTGTGCCTTCTACTTGGCCGCACAGCCGATCAATCACTTCGACAAAGAAACGGGCGAATGGAAGCTTGCCGGGACTGAATTGCTACTTCGTGCCCGAGATGGGAAGCAGGCCTTTCCGACAGCAGTGGTCTACCACGCCACTGCAGATCAACGAGAACGTCTTTTGCTTTGGCAGCTGCGTGAAGCGAAAAAGCTTGTGGACAGTCGAAGGTCCCCGATGGTGACAGTCAACGCGTGGCTACAGGATTTGTACAGTCGCCTTGATGAAGTGGTGGAACTTATTCATGACACTTCCGTGGTCATTGAGGTGACAGAGTACACTAAGCAACAGGACACGGTTGGTTTTCCGTCTACTAGCGTTGCACTGGACCTTCCCCATACCATTAAGGTGGTGACGTTGCTTCGCCAGAGAGGTGTCCTGGTGGCGTTGGATGACGTCAATGCGCTGAAAGAGGGGTACCCCCTGAATGCGGCGGCAGCCCTCGCTGTGGCTCCTTTCGTGCCGATCATCAAGATGGACATCATGATGCTGATGAGATTGTACCAGAGTGTGCCGATGGCTTGGCAGCCTGACAAAAGTTTCAAGCCCAACGGTTTCCTTTCCAAGAAGATGATGGAGGAAGGTACGGAAGGACTCGAGAGAGATCGACAGAAGGTTGCTGAATTCGTGCAGCAGCTGTGGAGTTTGAACCCCAGTTTGAGGATTGTCGTTGAGCTCTCCGTTACTTCCGAGGAGATAGCGAACTCTTTCGCTGAAATCGGAGGATGGGGGTTTGTGACGGACCCCCGTGTTTGCATTCAGGGCGGCAAGACTCACGATTGGGCGGAAGAGGTGGTCTTCTGATTGAAAGAGGGATGGCTGGCAAGGAGTGGAGAAAGTGAAAGAAAAAGTACGAGACTCTTCGTGTGGATTTGCGCACTCACTCTGATAGGTCGATGTCTTGTGGATGGTTGATCGATAGATTGCTCGAACGATTGTATGATTGCTGATTTCATTGATTGAGATGGCCACATTCGGGAGCTGCTGTCTGTACGAAGCGAGTCAGCAAAGCGACTGCATGGCAGGTGTGAGTTCGTGTATCCGTGTATGAGAAATGCGCAGGCTCTCCCAGTCGTCGGTTCTGCGTGGAGTCAGGACAATTCGTCGGCGTACCGGGTACGAGACGAAAAGATCTCTTCGGGCCCGGTGTTGGCGCTTGTATTCCAGTATTCCATCTTGCAACAACGTGGATTTTACAGGATCGAAACGCATGATCCTGCATGAAATTACACTGCAGGTGAAGTGTGACATCCATCTTAAATTAACGAGGTCTTTCCATTGACTGGAGATCGATGCAGTACTGCTGTCGATATGTATATGAGACGTTTTTCAAAACTTCTTCTATAATACTGCATATAATTGATAATGTCACTGATTTCATACTAACTGTAAAAAATTCTTAAAACGGTTGATGAATTAGATTTTTTATTAATTGTGTATTCGATTATTAAACTGAATAGGATTAAGAGCTCGTAAAAAAAAATCAGATTTAAGATCATTCAAGATAATCGAATGAGATCGATTAAAACAGTCAAAAACGTTTTGAGAACTAGTTTGAGATTCAAAATTGAGAAGGGGTTTAGCTATATGCATTCACTCAAATTTGGAGACACTGCATATGATTATATATAACTTGGGCTTAGAGTTGTTAAATGTTATTAGTGTCGTGTATTGATACTTTCAATTACTAAAGTGTCAACACTGACACTTATAGCGATACTTTCAAGTAGAGATGGCATTTTTGCTAGTATATATAATACATTTTTTGTACCGACCGTCTTAGTGACCGTCCCCAACTGTGCATGCGGCTCCTTAATTAAAAACCCATAAAAAGCCAGTTAATTTTATTTATAAAACGTTTCATCAGTTTTAATTTTTGCTTACCATATTTAAAAATCAATGAATGATTAAAATTTGAAGGTTTAGATGAAAAGGGGTTTGACTCAGCAAACTTTTTGCCTCATTATTGCCCCAAAAGTTCAAGCATAAGGTGATAACAAATGAAAAAAAGTGATATGTTCCATGCAGACTGACAGAAACGTGTCTTTTGGAGCAGTAGGGAAAGGAAGGCCCGAATATGAATAAAAGACATAGATGGAAATTTTTAGCCAGGTCGAACCGCAATCCTGTATTCAGCTAGGGTGAAAGCAAGAATCCGGGTAAGGCATAGGCATGGCGGCATCTAAGCATCTACTATGAGAAAAGACGCGGGCCCGCAAGGCATAAATGCTTTGCGTACGTAACCGTACTGATTTTTCTGGAAAATGCATGTATGTGCAACACATGCTTCCATACAATGTTTTTTAGACTCACGTACGAATCTGTATGATTCAATGTCTGAGTAGATGGTTTGAGAGGCACTGTATGGACAACAGAATTACTATGTGTGTGAAGGTTGTATGAACTAGGCGTGGTTTATATATATATATATATATATATATATATATCATCATCATCATCATACGCTATAATAGGTGTCTAGCGTTCGGCAAGTCACAACACGCAAGGCAGATTATTAAATGATGGACCCTTATTTCATAACCTTTAGCAAATAGCTTAACAGCTGCATTTTTTCTCAAACTCTTCCACTTCTGGCAGGGCGTGCTTGCGCATGAGCGAGGCTGCTTCATGTGATGTTGAGTGCCAGCCATGCCATACCACCTCATAATGCCATCCTCTTCCCTGCTTGTACTTCCTAAGAATTTCCTTCACCTGACAGCCCTGAACCCAGCTTCCCTTCTTTTCTTTGACTGCTTTCTTCGGCTGCTCTGGCTGTCTGGGGGCGAGGTCCTTATGTGCTTTGCTTGTGTGAATGCGAAGCCCCCGGGGGGTGGAAAACGTTCGTCCACACACACACACATTATATTCTATTCATTAAGAATGTATGTATGTATATATGTAATGTATGTAAACTAATGTTGTAAAAGTCATTTTAGAAGTCATTTTCAAAACCAAATTCCTGACAATATTATGTTGAGCTTTACAATAAAAGTAATTTAAAGGAGAAAACGAAAGTAATTTAAAGGAGAAAAGGATTGATATGATAATCCTATAAAGATAAAATTGTTTATAGGTCGAATAAAAAAGAATCAGTTTGGTAGTAGAATCTGAAGAAGGGAAGAAATGATAATAGAAGTGGATTAAAGTGGATAATCAGACTGAAGTGACACACTGAAGCCGATTTTGATGAAGTGACAGACTGAGGGGGTGAGTATATCACCAAAGTGACACACTCAGATACTCAGTGTGTTAGTGTGTCATTGTGTTACTAAACTGACTTACTCAAGGTACGATTATATCAGCGAGCCAACATCATAACGTATACAAAATAACCAATGATGTGCATTATCTATTTTGCATCGTAACTCATCAAATCTTGAAATCCAAGGAATGATTGATCCACTCTTTCATCTCAATCATGCAACTGAAGTGACTCTCATGAGAATCGACACATTCCTGAACACACTCGAACATTGAATCATTGATCAATATCAACTCTGAATACTTATGCACACACTCATTCACTGGCGATAGACAGCCCTCACTCCTTCTAGTCTTTTAACAGTCATCTCACCTAAGTAGACCTCTAGCTTCCAGTTTCCACTCCTGCTTGTTCACCTACGAGTAGGAGGAGCACGGAATACGTTGTGACTTGCCGCGAGAGTCGAGCCTCAACCACAATCAAAAGACTTACCTGAACGAGTCCTCTTTCACCACTGGAACCCTTTCACCGGCGGCTTCACAGATACGTGTACCTGAATCGCATCGCTAGACCTTGTTTTCCTGAACCCCAACGCCTAAACCTACCCACTATCAGTCATAAGTACGCTTTTGCCCCCACCCCTTTCGGCCAAACCCTTGACGAGTAACTGCAGAAGAATGCAGATCAAACAGGACCGGATCGCAAAGCGCTGTCAAAATCGCTGACAGACTCCTTTATCTGGCCTTCACCTGAATTTAGCATCAATCAAGACTATGCCGCGAAGCGCTGCCAAAATTTTTAACGGAACCCCGTTTCCCTTCCTCTACCAAAAATCTCCATTGAGCAGGAGCAGATCGCGAAGCGCTGACAAAATTTCTCAGGGGACTGTATTTTTTGTCCTCTACCCAAATTTCTCGTTCAGCAGGAGCAGATCGCGAAGCGCTACCAAATTTTTTTTTTTCAGATAGAACTTGACCAAAACTTGACTTCCACGCCAGCGCCAACATTCCCACTTCACTCCCATCGATTAAAAGGCCCCCCCAAAACGACCCCCATCGACGTTGACCAGAGCAGCTTCTAGACAACCACGGTTCTCAAGTCTGTTGTTGGAATTCCTTCAGAATATACAAACACAGTTAGAGCTGAACAAGTACACATCATAGCTGAAGAAGCCATACAAAAGAACGCCACCTTTATATAAGACGACTGAAACCTACAAGTCTTCTTGCTCAATCAATTCCCCCACTCTGTATGGACCCATAACTGCCAATCAGCTGTGACCCGCAAGGCTCTCAGCCTTGACACGCCCCCTCGGACCCCTTGAGATCCAGACAAGTTATCTATATCCAACACCTTCGCCTCCTCCGTGTCTCTCTCCCCTTTTCAGTACACCTAGACTGGTAGCTGAGTCAACTAATCCTCACTGACACCAGAGCACACGAACACTAGCATGCCTACTCTTCTGAAAGTAAAGGCAAAGGCGAAAGCCGCCTTTACTGCTGTTGCCAAGGCCAAAGCAAAAAGACTAGCAAAAGCAAAGGCACAACCAAAAGGCAAAGCAAACGCAAAAGCAAAAGTTGCCCCACAACTGATCATTCCTGAGCAACTTCAAGGACTCCCTATACAGGTGAATAGACAACAAGAAGCAGCCGAACACCCACCTGTACAAGAAGGTCATGACGTCCATATGGCAGGGGTCGACCAACTCCCACCTGCACAACACCAAGGAGACGGTGGAGAAGGCGAAGAAGTCCAAGCTATGCAGGTAGAAGGAGAAGGGCAACCCGGACTCCCTGAAGGACCTGCACCTACACAACAAGGCAACCGACAAGGAGAGCCCTCTGCTTTCAAAGGGATCGATCCGCAGTTTTTCAGAGAACTGCAGAACCAAGGCTTCTGTTTCAAGATGGATGAATGAGGAAATATCATCCCTATGCGTATAGACCCTCCCCATGCTGCAACTGCCCCCTTCCTTTATCCCCCAATAGAAACGAGAATGGACAGAGATGTACCCAAGGTGAAAATAGACCTCCCTTCCTTTTTCGGAGACCGCACCCAAGCAAAAGCTTATTGAAAATGAATGACACGTCTCTTTAACAGAATGGAGTGGAATTTTCTTGACTTCCGTGACATGTATTTCCCCTCCACCCTGACTGGTAGAGCCACTACATGGTATGACCGACTCCCTACCAGAAAACTGTGCCTTGTCAGTTCCCTCAGTCAGTTGATCGAACTCTTCATGAACGAGTACGACCTAACCGAAGCTGACCAGGATACTGCCGAAGAACAACTTTTTACCCTCAACCAGACCCTCACTGAGTCCGTTGATGACTACGCCATCCGATATCGGAGACTCTGCGATGAAAGCAGAAGAGACGCGGACTCCGCCCCCACCTTCAAACACTTCATCAAGGGCTTATTCAACGAGAATATATGCGTAGCTCTCCGCATGAAGTCATACACATCCTTTCAGAATCTCCTCCATGACATGAAAAGCTACATCCATGTTGCTTCTACACCTTCTTATATCGTCTCTACAACGCAAACAGCTGCGAACGAAAGCACAGATGAGTACAACATGCCGCCAAAACCAGATCTGCTAAACATGTATGCAAAACGGTGGTTACCGAGAAATGAACGGTCTGACATCAATTACACACGGTGCACTGATACATACTCTCATGACATGAAGACAGGGCGTTGTGCTGTCTCTCCAGAAACGGAGTGCAGACATTGTCTTAAAAAAGGGCACATTCACGCAGCGTGTTTCCAGCTGAAGAGACATTGAGTGTATTCCCGCAAGACATGTATTGGAGCGACTCTGAGTTTGATTATGCAAACGTCTGAAAAAAAAAAAGAAACCGGAATGAATTCAGTGTATGCAAGAACAACGAAAAAAAAAAAGCGGGGGGGGATATTAAAAAAGGTTGAAAAAAGAAAGAAACAGTTCGAAAAAGGAAATTTGAGGACCGCAGAAGTCAACAAGCTTCATTGACACTCTTTCCAATCATGGAGGAGCAACGGAGAAAGAGGGTGATATGAGGATTAAATGGAGTTCATGTATGAGCGAGTGGGTTAAACTTTGAGAATCTACTCAAAACGAGTAGGATACAACTACATGCGAATGGTTCATGCTTCTGTCACCTGTATGAAAAGAACAACGCTTATGCTCATGAGAAAGCTGCTCACCACTTCATGATGTCGATGGTTGTGCAAGTGTTGATCCAAAATGTCGAAATCTGCGCGTTCACGGAAGTACCAGCTGCACAGAGAGGAAAAACGAAGGGAAAGAAATCAAAAACAAGTCATAACATGCATCTGAGACACTCCACCAGGTGAAAGCAAAACCTTCACTTCGCATGAAGGGTCCTGCTGACCCCGCCTGCTCAAGCCTGCTGACTCCGAGTCGAAACGAAGAGCGAAAAGAAAAAAAAAAGAAGAAAAAAAAACGAATACACAGAAGCGATCCATTCGCTGTCAAAAAAGCGTACTGCTGCTGCGTTGTTCCGTCTCTATTGGCAGGGGGTGGCTCCCTGCTGGAGTCACAGTCGCCCTGCGGGTGGCTGTTGCCCGCTGCAAACCCCCAGTCTTCCTTCAAAGCGCTCCCTGCCTGACGGAAAGACAAATCCCGGTCCGGAATCCTACTGAGTTGCACCTGCTGTGCTGCAGTGACGGGATGGTCCCTCTGTCTATAGCCTGATCCCCTGTAGACAAGGACCAGCCAATATGAGACTGTGCGAGAAAAGTCTTTGCTGGATCCCTGCTGGCTCGCCGGGACGTTGACACGCAAAAGGAGAGTGTCTCGATGCACATAGATACATACCAAACACTGTTTGAAAATATTAAAGAGGAGAGAGAGAATGTGGAAGAGAAATGATGTTGCGTTACACAGAAGTGACACATCTGTATACCACAAGGTTGTTGGCATCTTTTGCTTTGGCCTCTGCTTTGATTCTACTGAGCGTAGAAATAAGATACACAATGCCGCGTGTAAATTCATGCATACACACGAACAAGTATGCAGACAGAGATAAGACGCGTTCATATGTGTTTTCAAAACGAAGAACGAAACAAGGAGTCGTCTGAAGACAGCTTTGAGAATGATAGTTCACTGCCCTCTGGATTGCATGCATATGGTGCACACACGAGGGGATGTGGATGAAAAGGATTTCTATGTGTACCAAGAAGTTGTATGTGCAGAATCTGATGAAGGATTTGAACACAACGCACTTGAAAGAAAAGAAAACATGACAGTGAAAAGACCTTTCATCACAAGAGTTACTTGTCTCATAAGTCGAACACTCGACAAAACGAAGAAAGCATCAAGAGAACACCACATTGTACGTGCTGACTTATGTGTATGGACCTAGTGGCATGGAGGGGATGAAGTTACCATACTTATGAAGGAGGTAGACGGAAAGTGAGAAGAAAACTCCACATGACCTTTATGACCTTCAGTCCAACAGGCCTTTCCTCTCTAGAGGAACTGATGGAGGCATGTGCCGACGTGCACCAACCTGAGAAAGGGGGAGGAAGACTGGGAGGAATGTAAACGGACCTTCATAAATGATTATGAGAAGTATGTGGAAGAATGGCAGGTTACAGATGCAATGCGTACGCAAAACTCAATCTGTCAGTGAATATGAAGCCGCTTGAAGATGTGCTTGCATGAAGAATGAATGGAAGGAAGCTGCATGAACATACGAAGTACGTGCATGAACACACATCGAGGTCTGTTACAATTGATCATCAAAATGATGATAAGATCGAGGAGACGACACGTCATCTGTTGTTTCACAGACCAGAACGAATGTGCTCAACAAATGCTTATGTACCATTTTGACTACCTTGTGCGGGAGCAAATGACACAGAAAGATATTGAAAGAAAAAGAAACAAGAGAGGCGAAGGGACTTTGTACGAAAGAATATAAACTGAAGCTTGAGAAGAACTGGCTGAGCTCCTTCCTGTTTACCTGCATACATACGACTTGACAGAGACGTACCTTCAGTTGTCTAACTTCGCCGCACTTTCTTTTCTCGAGAACTACAAACCTGCCACGAACGGTCCAGTGCTGATAATCTGAGTAGCAAGAAATGAAACAGAAAGATTTATGTAAGTTCTTTTCAAGTGGTCCAATTTGAACATTCAAGGAGGTTTCATCACTCTTGAAGAAGAGCAGAATGACTCACCTTTTTTATACCGCCTGTTTGACCACGCTCATATCGATACGATTTTACTTTCCGTTCACCTTCTTTCTGACATAAGCCACCTTCACTTCACACTCTCTCTGACAAAAAGTTGGAGTTATATCATGAATGCACATGAATGTTGCACAAGACCGTTGAAGTTGTGCAAACGTACAGACACAAAGCCAATTATATGCAGTCGACAGAGAATGACAGAGACAGGTAGTATCTTGGGGGGGACAACTCATAAGGCTGTGAGAACTCCCTAGGGAGAGATTCTGCTACTGACGTGAGAAGGAGGGATGTGTTGTATTGAATGATGATGAATAGGTAGTGGAGGAGAAGAGGTCAAATGAAAACAAAGAAAAGGAGGTCCTTGGAGACGCCAACTGCTTAACCCGGCCAGACCATGCAAGTAAAAAGGCAATAAAAGGCAAGACCAAGCGAGACCAAGGGCGGCTTGAAAGGCCCAAAGTTTTGAACCCGGTCGGACGGGCAAACATGGGGTCCTGAACGTAGTGTCCTTGGCCGAACATAAATTTCCAAAACATCCATTGTGTTTAATTGTGTTCTTTGGCAAGATAAAAGATTGTCTTTTTAGACGGCAGTGGAATGCCGTCTTGAGAAGGAGGGATGTCACAGTGTTATGTTGAGCTTTACAGTAAAAGTAATTTAAAGGAGCAAAAGGAAGTAATTTAAAGGAGAAAAGTAGAGAAAAAAGTCGATATGATAATCCTATAAAGATAAAAATATTTATGGGTCGAATGAAAAAGAATCAGTTTGGTAGTAGAATCTGAAGAAGGGAAGAAATGATAATAGAAGTGGATTAAAGTGGATAATCAGACTGAAGTGACACACTGAAGCCGATTTTGATGAAGTGACAGACTGAGGGGGTAAGTATGTCACCAAAGTGACACACTCAGGTACTCAGTATGTTAGTGTGTCATTGTGTTACTAAACTGACTTACTCAGGGTACGATTATATCAGCGAGCCAACATATATAACGCATGCAAAATAACCAACGATGCGCATTATCCATTTTGCATCGTAACTCATCAAATCTTGAAATCCAAGGAATGATTGATCCACTCTTTCATCTTAATCATGCAACCGAAGTGACTTTTATGAGAATCGACACATTCCTGAACATACTCGAACATTGAGTTAGTTAGTTAGTTAGTTAGAGGATGCCTAACCCCAGTTGCAGCGCTAAGCTCCCAGGCGGCACATACATGGCATTGCATGGTTATTGTTTGTTGAATCGCCGGTAGAATTGATCATTTAATCACTTTCTAGAATAGGGAGACAGGCATCAAAGAGACAGACTGGATGCGAGCGTAGAAGCGATCGAATGATATTATGGATGAAGGGTTCAGATGTACTTACACCAGGGAGTGGACAGTTACAATCATTTGAATTAATGGATTCTAGCTTAGCCAGGCAGTGTAGGAATTCTCTTTCATCCAGCCACTTGGTACATGAAGAAAGTCTATGCATGAAGTCATCAACACACCAATATCAACTCTGGATACTTATGCACATACTCATTCACTGGCGATAGACAGCCCTCACTCCTTCTAGTCTTTTAACAGTCATCTCACCTAAGTAGACCTCTAGCTTCCAGTTTCCACTCCTGCCTGTTCACCTACGAGTAGGAGGAGCGCGGAACAACAATGCCTGGAACAATGCCAGTTAAGTTCTTACTCAAGTTTATACAGTCAGTTTAGTAGTTGGTCTATTACTAAACTAGTGACAAACAAGGAGAGGACTTATATGCTGAACTAGAAATCAAATTTAAACTAGCTAGTTTTTTTAGCTAAATACTTCATGCAAAAAGCTAGCATAAAAAGTTTAAGTAGGACAGCTGTGATTTCAAAGAACCTGTAAGCCCGTTCTGGCTTGAATAAGCTCTACTCCTAGCTCTACTCGGTGCTTTGATAACAGAATATGTTCTGCTAAGTCAGACATTGCATCTTCTTGAGCTTTTACATAGGAGCCATTGCCGCATACTCTGCCAAGTTCGGAAAGGAGTTGTGGTTAATTCATTCCCTAGGTGCGTCTTACCTGGGTAGATGGGATTTATGGGAAGCCCACAATTGCAGAGGATGCAAAACACATATTTTCGATTGACGAGAAGACTGGTGTCATTACGTTGAAGACGGGATAGAAACTGAGATAGAGGGCCGGGCCCCTTCGCTATAGACTGACAATAGGACATTTCATACACAGTATATGTATTAGTACACATGTTACTGAAATTTATTTAAAAATAGATTGATTACTATTTTTTTTTTAACATAGTCTTTATAGATATTGTGTATACATTATATTTTCTAAGTCCAGAATGTATGTAAGAATGTATATATATATAAACTACGCCTAGCATATGAATGATATAGATTTAGAAAGTTGTAGGCGATCCTCTAGCCTAGAACTTCTTCACAGGCTAGCAGCCTATGTACATAGGATCACATTATAAATAGGGATGCATCGGCCATATTAAGTCTAAGGACTGTCAGATAGGGCTAGAAAAGAAAAGAGGTTTCAACCAGTGTGGATCGATCTGAGTGAAAAGCAAGTCTAGGCGTGATCTAGGGCGTGATCTATAGATATATATATTTTTAGATATATTTTTTATAACCCATAAATTGGGCCATAATATAATATATGCACAGGAAAAAATGTATAGAAAAAATATATGAGGTAAGACTATGTTGATGAAAACTTTCTTCAAAAAAGGTTCTTTGGTGAACCAATGAAGTGAAAAGCTGTTTATACATTGAAGAAGTGACATAAATATATTATATATATATGGATATATTTTTAAAATTGAAAATATAATATAAATAAATAAATATTATAATTATATATATATATATATATATATATATGAATAAATGAATGAATGAGTTAGGGTAAAGCCGGTGAGCCACCTCTTAGGCTCTGGCCAACCCGGCATGTCATACAGAAATTTGTTACGCAACCTAGGTTCCATGGGGCATTTGAAGGCTTGTAAGACTAGGCGGCCCCTTCGGTTTAGTCTTAAGCACACACGCCGGACGGAGGTGCCCCGGTCCTTGGAAAAGAAAAAACCTGCATATAGCACAGAACAGAGTACCCCCCAACCGGTCTTCTCCCCCAGAAGAGCAGGACACCCGACGGCACCATTCGTTTGGAACCTATGGAGGGACAAGAACAAAAGAAGACGCACCTCCTCTATCCAAAGCCCCCCTTCCACCCATTACCCCACTTTCACTTGTTTCAAGAGCTAGTAAACTTACTATCCGAAGTAACCTTAGACCTGTTAACAGGTCACACCTAGAAGCTAGCCTAGAAGCAAGCAGAAGCAATAATTCTGTCGTTCAGGGTTGATCCAGCCATGGCCTCCGTGCCTGCACATGTATGTATGAGCGAGGTGCCTGGCCGCTAGCCTGGCCAGGGCATGCCGGAACCACTGTGTGGGACGATGTGGAACGCACCCTACGGCGCCCTATACGATATCACAGCGGCACATAAGTTGTGACACAACAAAAAGTAAGTGTCAATACTGTACTAAAACATGCGTAAATGTCATTGACATGCATTTCAAAGTTATAGTGTCATTCCAAGCTTAAGTGTCGACTAGTGTCGACACTGATATTTATCGCCTATGACATTAAAATTATGTCATTCATATTTAACAACTCTACTTGGATCACAGTCAGATACTCGGCCGGCGGACCCTAGCAAAAACCTACTAATAGGCAAAAACAAAGATTGATTGATTGACTGATTGCCATATACCATGCATGCAACAAAAAACTAGACAAAGAAGGATTATAAATGATTGATCTAAGTGATTGGTTCGCTACAACAGTACCAGACTGAATGCTGTGACTGCTGTTAGTGTAGGGCGGGAATGTGCGGCGGCTGTGGCCGGATTGATCATGGAAGGAATCGATTTTATGTACAGGGGCCCGGGGGGGCCGATTCCCTCATCAATCCGTTCCTGAGCCTGTAAGCATAGGAAACACTCCGTCGGAATGAATAAAGTGGGGACTCACAGGATTGATCTGAGAGTCCCTCTCCGCTGGCCTTCTCGGTCGGACCCCCAAGAGACTCCAAGGAACAAGAAAGGAAGAAAGGAAGACAGCCAGTGAGAAATGTCTGCGCAAGCCACCATCAGCTACACAGGCGGAGACAAGCAATTCAAAAGGGGAGGGGGAGGGAGAAGCACTCTGGCATCGAGCAGCAATCGAGAGTCGGGCAGACAAACAGACAGAAAGCAACCCCATGCAAACATTCATTGTTCAGTCGACTGAATTGGTTCTACTCACTCACTCACTCATTCACTCACTCAGTTAGTCATTCCCGACCCAACCATCGGCATGCGGCCGAAGGGGAAGAACGAACAGAGAGTGAAGATGAAGGGCCAAAGAGAAGAGAAGAGAAGAGGAGGTTACAAGTCCGTTCCAGCAGAAACCTGTTGAGTAAGCCAATGGAGGAAATCCACACGCTCTACACAAATTGATTTATTCATTGATCATATACGTGCATGCCCGGTCTCCTTCTCTGTCTTTTGTCAGTCCACCCATGATGCAAGATGTGGGCGGGGGGGGGGGGAACCAACTTGATCGACACTTACATGCAGAGCTTTTTCTGGCCCTGTCAGCAGATCTCACGGGGCTATATCTTTCGGCAAGTCATGCGGACCAAGAATGAAAGAAACGGTGGAGGGACAGGAGGAGGGGACAAGAAGAGAACCTTGTTCTCCTCCCACCCTAGCTGTCTCTCTCTCTCTCTGTTCTTTCTTTCTTCTCATAAATGAAGAAGTTGCCGTCAGTTCCCTTCCTGGAGTCTCATGCACTTCGAGTTCTTTCTTTCTTTCTTTCTTTCTTTGCAACTTCGATCGGGTCCTCTTCTTTCCTTCTTTCCTTCCTCGTCTTCTCTGAATTCTTTTCAGGCGCTTGCTTCGTTCGCTGAGTCATCCAGAGAATGGATTGACATTCGCGTCCTTCCATCCATCCATCCATCCATCCATCCTCCCCCGTCGTTTCTTCCTGATTTTCTTTCTCTCTCCTCACTTCCCTTCACCTCACCGCAAAGGGAACGAATTCTTTCCCTCCCTCCAAGCGCGTCTTCTGCTGTATGGAATTCAGGGTCGAAAGAGGTCATCAAAAAAACAAAAAAAAAAAGGTCTGTCTCTCAGCCTCTTCCTCTCTTCTGAATTCTCTCTCGTTTTTCTCCACAAAATTCTCCCTCCATGTTGAAAAGAAATGAGGCAGACAAACTGGGTTTCTTCTCTCTCTCTCTCTCTCTCTCTCTCTCTTCGCCTCTGCCGGTCTCTCTTTCTCTGTCTCTCTCTCTCTCTCTCTCTCTCTCTCTGCGCGCCTCTGTCTGTCTGCCTCGCGGTATTTCGTTCGCCTTGAGAAACGCACACAGACAAAAGGAAAAGGCGGAAGTCGACACACGGACCTCTCTCCTGCCCCCATGAACAGCAGCAGCAGCATCACACATGAATAAAAAAAGGGAGGTAGCCTGCCTGTGAAGACAGACAGTCCCTCTGGCTTCGAGCCAGTCTGGCTGGCCTTTCTTGGCAGTCTATCTCTACAGTTTCTGCCTGCCCGCCTCCCACCACGCCTGTGGCTGGCTAGGTCCCCCCAAAGGCTTTCAGAAGAAGTCACTGACCATGCCTCTCTGCTCCACTCCATCTTCACTTTCTGCCGTCTCTGCTGCGAAGGCTGTGCGTCAAGCAAGTTCTTGCAAGGTGCTGATGGACGAAGAGTGTGTGTATGCAGGAAAGGTTCGTGAACAACAAAGTACAGCAAGTCGAGGGGGGAATCGAGAAATGTCGACCCACACAAGCGCGGGCTTTCCGACATCGATCTTCTTCATAGTACATTTGCCTGATTGCGCCAGTGACAGACCCTATGCATAGAAACAAACCAACAAATAAACAACAGAGTCAACAAAGAAAGTAAGTTCGTAGACACAAGGAAGAACACCATACATCCAGAATCACTCTGTCTGTCTGTCTGTCTCCTTTTGTGGCCTTCTGGCGTTCCCTTTCCCTTGCTCTTCACGGGTCCTTCAGATGAATCGGCCGAATCAAAGAGGACACATGCAGATCAAGAAAGGGGTTTGTGGAGAAGGAAAAAGGCGAAAGGAAGAAAGTTCCTGCTTCTCCCCACTTTTTCTCCTCGCAAGACAAACTTGCACAGAATGAAAAAGAAATGCATCAGTGACGAAAAACAAAAAAACAAAACGGTGGCACAGAAAAAAACGACAACACGAAAAAAGAGAGAGAGAAAAAAAAGGTCAGTCTGCGCTATGTCCATTCAGTCAAACCACATTTCTTTCAAGGAAAATCTACCCACCCGTGTATTCTATCTATATGCCTTCCCCCTCTCCTCTGTTCATTTCTTAATTCCTTCCTGGTTTCTTCTTAATTCCTATCTTTAACACCCAGATGCTCGAAAAAAACCGGGCCCCCAATGCCATAGATCGGATTTCGCGGAGCCCGCGCTTCCTTTGATACAACACACCCGTACGTCTCTCTGTCTGATGCCATTCTCCTCTCTTTCTCTCTCTGGCTCTTTTAATTTCACAGTGTGCACACTCAGCCGAGCCTCCCTCCCTCCCGCCACCCACGCACTTCCTCGAGGGGTCCTTCCTTCCTTCCTTCATCCTCCCTCCCTCCCTCCACCCAGCCAGCCACAACTGTAGTAGGCAGCCGGGGGCAGAAGTCGCTCTGACTCTCTCTCTCTCTCTCTGTATTGGTATGTGCAGGGACCTAGCGAGGGGGGTCCTCCCTTCATCTATACAACGCTGGCATGCATGCATGCACCCATACTGACATGACATGAGATGAGTCTAAAAACGTGAGGCGGGGGAAACGAAACAAAGAATTAATGACAACATTCCTTTCCTCCTTCGCCCGCCCTCTGACAGGATGATTCATCCGAAAGGAAAGAAAAGAGAGAGAAAGAGTGACAACAGGAGAGACCACCAACCCAGAGAGAGAACCGACTCTATTCGTCAAGGTGAATTTTTTTCAACCAGTCTCTTTCCTTTCTTAATTCCTTTTTCCTTCGTCTGTTTGTCTAACTGTCTCAAATATCTGGCGCCTCTGTCTTCCATGGATCACTTGCACAGAAAGTCACTTCCCAGGAAGAACCTGCGACCATCCACCCATCCATCCATCCAGCATGCCGACCTCCTTTACTCGCCCTGCCAGTCTGCTTCACTCTCTCTTTCTCCTCACGTTTTTACACTCAAAGACAATTAGCCGGAAGGAAGGAAGGCCGGCAGCTCCCCTCCCCTCCCGTTCTGTCAGATTGCGCAATTAAGTGTCTCACCTTCACCAAAAAATGGACCACACCCGTTCAATTGCGTGTCTCAAGCACAAGCGAAGGAAGAAATGGAAGAGGACGAGACCGAAAGAGGGCCCTCAGTCGATCGAGCACAGAAGGAAGGGCAAGAGACAGACAGACAGACAGACATACATACAGAAAAAGAGCCAGCTGGTGAGAAATTGTCGGTGCAGTCCTTTGAAAAAGAGAGAAGAAAGAGATAGAAAGACAGTCTGTCCGTCATCCCATCCCTAAATGAGACCACCTTCGTATCGAAAAAACCAACCCGCTTGCTTTCTCCGAGCAGGCTTCCATCCCTTAAACCACGTACCGGTCAGTAATGCAAGACAGGCTCTTCTCTTCTTTCCGCAACCTCAATGTAACAAGGCACCCCTCCACCATCTATACAGAACCCAACAAAGCAGCAAGGTACGACGAGGTGGTCTCTTCTTCTTCCTCTTCCTCTTTGTCCTCCTCTTCTGTCTCCTACAGGACTGACTGGGGAACTTGACTGACCGTCTGTTCTCTGTTCTGTTCTTCTCTGACACAACCCAATCAAGCACTCCTTGTGGTACACGCTCACACGCACACACACACACACACACACACACACACACACCGAGGGGGAGATCGGCCGGTGAGGGAGTTAGTGCAGGGACGACGATTTTGACCGAAAAACCGAAGAAGAAGAGGAAGAATGAAGCAAAGAGAGAAAGAAAAAACGTGGGAGAGAGAAGCGACTGAAACCCGTACAAGTAGAAAAGCCCTCCCCGCTCCTTCACGCCGGGTAAACGAGAGAGGAAGGAGGGACGTGAGACAGACGGGGCAGGTAGACACACGGGGAGGCTAAGAGACAGACACACCGATGTCCGAAGAGGAGAGAAGAGTGGGGGCAAGAGACAGACAGAAAAAAATAGATGCGTCGAGCACGGACAAACGGACTGACTGACTGACAAGCATCCCATCCATCCTATAGGACTGCGTGTGTCTCAGCAGTCGGGTTCTATTTTTGTACGGCGGTGCAGCAGGCATGACGGACACGCACTGTCTACATTAATCAAAAAGGAGAGCCAGCCAAGCAGCCCCCACGGGAGCGCTAGAATCAAACGCACGCACCAAATCTTTACAAGAGGAGCCGATGGCTGCAGACACACAACATGCAGAGCCGACTAAGCTCACAGGGGGAGAGGGAGGCAACGCCTTCTTTCTCTCTTCCTTGCATACTTACTTTTTTTCTTTCTTCGTTCCATCCGTCCACTCTGCAGGGTTCCGTTCAGACACACGAAAGAAGCAAGTACGGCAAGCAGGGAGCTGTAAGTAGACATCCACTGTCATCAACACCCAACCCCAACACACGACACCAAATGAGAATCTTCGCTCCCTTCTCTAACACACACACGACACGGTCTTATTTTCGAAAAAATCCAGTGCTGCCTCTCACTATTTCTACAAAGGAATTTTCCCTTACACCGTTGCCCTCTTCGCTCTCGCTTCTTTCCGTCCCCCACTCTCTCACTTGGGCACTTTTTTGTCAGAACAACACGTCTGTCTCTCCCTCTCTCTCTCCCTCTCTCTCTCTTTTTCGTGTCTTCGTTTCTTCCCCCACCGACTGTCTCACCTTTTCACTGTATCAGAGCCAAAAGAAAGGTGAGAGTCGAAAGGTTGGCTTGGAAAACCGCGAACCAGTGAGTTTCGTCAGCCAGTCTGTCAGTCAGACATCAAAAACGAACAAGAAAGGCGAGGCGCCTCATTACAACCACCCACAAAGCACATATTCACACAGGCAGACCATCAGGCAAGACAGCGTTAGCGTCGGATTAAGTTAAGCGGGGTAAACGAAAAACACCGCACAAAACAAACAAACCTTTCTTCATTTACCCAATCCAACAATTTTCACCCAAGAAGGAGGACTCTCTTGAATCTCGAAGATGCTTCCTTTTTCTTTCTTTTTCACTTCGCTGCTTTCTGTCGTTTTGATTTGCAACACATGTGCCCTCCCTGACTGTCTGTGGGACTGAAGGGGAAGCGAGGCAGTCAGCAGAGACGAGACAGCCTTCGTAAGCACGTGAACGAGGGTAACTGTTTCTTCCCTCATCTCTCTCTACAGTTGCCTGTTCGTTCTTGGATGGGAAGGAAAGAGGGAGAGAGAGAGGACAAGAAGCTGCTAATTCCGGCTGCTGTTTTTCTTCCTTCCTTACTGCAGGCTTACTGGACCGTGCGCAATCTTGCGCTTGCTTCTCTCTAGCTCTCCTTCTTGTTCGTCTAGCTGTCTCTCTGTCCGGAAGATGAGAGAGACGGAATCTGATGAACACCTCAGTCAGCTGGAGGACAGCACAGGGGTTCGTTCTCTCGGACAAATTACCAGTCAAGTCCATGGTCGAGCCAGCATGGTTGAGCCAGGAAGAATGCACGAGAGGGCTTGGGTGTGTCTTTGTTGTTGACGGAGAGACTGACCTGGGACGTCTTTTCTCTCTCTGTCTGGTGTGACAGAAGTCTTCTCTCTCTCCTTCTCTCTCTCTGTGCATGATGCGTGTATGCCCTTTCAGTCCTTCGTCCCCCCCTTGCAGCTGCCGTCTCCGCCTTCTCTCTGTTCGCAACCGAAACCGGTCGTGCGTTTCCCTTTTCAGCGACAGTTTCTGTGCCTTTCAACTTTTCTGACATTTTTCGTTCTTGCCCTCTTTTCTCTGCCGACCCGGGCACCTGTTTTACCGTTCTACTTCCTCTCGCGGCCAGCGAAAAAAACCTCCCTCCTTTCCTTCACCTATAGAAAAAACCTTTCCCTTTTGCCTTCATGCATTCAGAGAAAAATAGTGATCCTCAAATAAAAAAACATACCCAGAAACTCCTCCCATTCCTTTGTACAGCCAACCAACCAACCAACCAACCAACCAACCAACCAACCAACGGAGCGCTCTGTCTTTCTACACGACCAACGGACACACCCACCCGCCTATTCACCAACTGACGATATGGAAGGAGTTGGATGGACGGATTTTGGCTTCTCCAAAACAAAAGAAAGGAAGAAAAAGACTTTGTGAAGAGACGCAAATGCCCACGCGCCACCTCCTGTCTCGTCTGTCTGGTCTATCAAGAAAGACAAAAGGCAAACGAAAAAGAATGACTAACAGACAAAAAGGACATTCGGAAAAGGACCCCAAAAAACCAAAAACCCTGCATGCGGACCTTTCCCTCCCTCCATCGAATTTGCATCCATCCTTCCATCCTGCATGTCTTTTTTGTCCGTTCAACTGTTGCCAGGGCCTCCCTGTCTACATCCGTTCCCCGAATGCACAGGTTGAAGTTCAGAGTCATACACACACGCATCATTATCATTGTACGTACGGTTGCGCCTCCTTTGTCTCTCTTCTCACACCCGCCTGCTCTCTTCCACGAGAGCAAAGGCGCTTGACGAAGAGAGAGAAACTGATCGGAAAAGGAAAGAGGGGAAGGCAGGAGGGGAGCTCGGAAGGAATTCTTCCTGTCTTCCAACTGCACAAACGCTCCCACTCCCGTCTTCATCTCTTCTCCTCTGTTCTCTCTGACTTTGATCCCTCCCTCAACACATGATGATGTCGAATGAATGAATGGATCCTTCTTTCCCTCCTTTGATCCCCTTTCTTTTGTTTGACCTTTTTCACCGACTTCTTTCATTCTTTACATCGTTCGCACGCACGGGTGAGTGAAGCACTGACCATGCGAACCACCAAAAGGCAAGAGGAGGGGAGCAGAGAACACGAAACCACAGCAATACACGACAAAAGCACAAAGAAGAGAATAGTAGAGAAAGGTTTCGGAAGAGAGGAGAACTAACATGCAACGCACATGCACCTACACACGTAGACAAGGGACAGGCAGCACCCAATTCATTTCTTCCTTCCTTCCTTCCTTCCTACACGCCTCGATCGTCGCCCTTCCTTCCTGCCTTCCTTCCTTCTTGCCTCTGATTTCTTTCTAAGCCCGTCCTTGAGGGCTTGAGAAATGAGAGAGAAAGTTGGGATTCAATCAGTTCTCTCAAACTCTCTCTCCTCTTTCTTTCCTTCCATCCTTCCTTCATCCGTTTTCTACACACAAGACGCAAAAAGCGTTTAGTCAGTCAGTCAGTCAGTCAGTCAGTCAGTCAATTAGCAACTGTCACATTCAGGAAGGAACATCAAAAAAAGGGGGCATCCTGTCGCTTTTCCCTCTGCATGTCTCTCTGTGTGCGTGTCTATCCGTTCAGTCTGTCGGTCTGTCATCCTGGTGAGGACACCCCCCAAGATGACGACCCGCTCTGTTGTACGGACTTCAGGGGCGCTCCTTTTGTTTGGGGCTGCCCCCTCTGTCCCTGCTCATTCACTTGCTGCACGTCTACAGATATTCCTACTGACCCACTTCCACCTTCTCCTCCTGTGTGGGTGCTTCCAGACGGCAGGGGCCACTGGGCTGCACGCCGCAAAGGTTCATTCCCCTGTCCTTCTCCCCAAGACGCTGATATTCGCTGCTCCTCCTCTCCTTCTGCACAAGCGGGCATCACCCCTGACGCCCCCGCCTCCCAGGCCTGCTGCATCCCTGCTGGGCCTGTATCTGCACCCCCATTCCGCATTATGGGACGCTGTGAAGGGGGGCTCTGCTGATTCGGATTCAGCATCTCCAGAGGGAACGGAAACGCAGGGGCGGGGGGGACTGAACCTCCACCACCCGCCGAAGGATGAACTCCCTGCTGCTGTGGCTGCCCCCCCTCGCCCCCCATCCCCCTTGAGCTTTCAGGAGGGGGGGGGCTGTCTCTGAAGATTGAGGGGATCCAGTCAAATTGGCTCTCGTCAGGTTGGAGGTTCGCCTCCTCTGCATTCATCCCCCCCGTCTGTCGGGGCTGTGTCTGAAGGAGCCGGGACCCTGCCTGAACACGCGAGTTGCTGCTAGGGGTTGGGAAGGGAAACCCCCCGCCTGCACGTGCAGGGGTCGATACGGCAGACAGATCGGCAGAGGGACCACCGACGTTGGATGTGTCAACCATCGGAGGGGGGGTCGGGCAGAACGGTGCCATCCCCCCCTGCTGCTGTTGGTGACTCTGTATACCCCCCTGCTGCTGCTGCTGTTGAGTCTGATTTCGAAGCACCTGCATCCATTCAGGAGACCCATTCATATCAGCTGTGCGCGCTCTCAATACAGCGCCTCCCCCTCCTGCGGAACCAGCATTTGAACCAGCAGCAGCAGCATTCAACTGAAGAGCTCTATCAACAGACGCAAGATGGGGCTGGACATCGTCGGATCCTCCCATGGGGGGGGCAGAGTGTGCGAGTGCAAAATTGGGGAAGGCCAAACGGGAGTGGAGGGAGGAGGGGCCCAACACAGCCGCAGACCCTCTGCCGGCTCCCTGCACAGGGGTGAGCAACGGAAAGGCCAATGGGTAAGCGAACCCCCCCCCCTCAACAAAAACGGGCAAAGAGCCCCTTCCATGATCCTGAGAGGTTTCTTGAGCCGTCCCTCTGGAGGGGGTTGGGGGTAAAGGCCCGGGTCCGGATGACGATGAAGAGGGAGCGGTGGCTTGCATCAGGCGGGGGGGACGGGGTCCCATTCGGCCCTCTGTTATCCACTCCCACCCTCCAGCGGCTCCACCCATCATCATCATACCCCCCCTCCCTCCTCCTCGTCCTGCTCCACGCCCACCCCCTGCACCTCCTCCGCTCATGCCTCCTGCAGCAGCAGCAGCAGCAGCTGTGGAGGCCGAGACTTCTGCTTCTCCCGTCTCTGCCAAACCCTCTTCACCTCCTGCTAACGGCACACCCCGGACAGTATCAACACCAGCACTCATAGATGAGGGCGGACGGCCTCCCTCCAAAATCTCGGCACCTCCCTGCAACTGCAAGTGGGAGTACAGACCCGCCAGCTCCCCCAGCGCCTGCAGAGACTGCTGCTGTTGCAACTGCAGCTGCTGCTCTGATATTCCCCCCCCCCCTCCTGTAACGAGAGAAGACGGCATCGCTTGAGGGTCCCTCTCCCCGCCTATTCTACCCCCTTTCTGGTCTCCTTGCATTCCAAACATGGAGACAGGAAGAGACGCGAAGGGACGCTGACCAGCTGCCCCTTGGTAGGCCCCACTCAGATCATCTCTGCTGGAGCTTGAGGGTACCTGCTGTTGCTGCTGCTGCTGGGGGTGGAGACGGCTATGGTCAGGCTGCAGGGACGGGGACAAAAGGGATGCAGAAGATTCGCCGTCCCTATCTGTGGACTCTTGGATGCTTAAGGATCCTGGTTGATCCGCGGCTGTCATCGTTAGACTCGTTGTCGGTTGGGGGGGGGAGGGGGCGCGTGCGGAATTCGGGGGCGGGGAGAGGGAGAACGAGGGGGGCACGGGTCTTCTGGCGTCTCCTGTCGTTGAGCTCTCTACAATTTCCCTCTCCCCTTCCTCCTCCTCACCCCTTCTACCTCCCCCCCACCTGCTGTTGCCTCCAAACCCCCCCCCCCC
>JAHBMJ010001531.1:0-29592 GCA_018398765.1 Chromera velia
TCTCCTCTCTCTCTCTCTCTCTCTCTCTCTCTGTGTGTGTGTGTGTGTGTGTGTGTGTGTGTTCGAATTTCTTCCTTTCTGATGTTTGACTTTGGCTTTCTGTACATGAAGAGGAGGAGTTTGAATCGAAGGGTAAAATCGTACTTCTTTCTGAGAAAAAAACAAGTGCGTGGACAGACCCACATTTTTTTTGTTTACTTCTTCAATGCAGGCACACAGAGAAGGAAAAGAAAGGCCAAGGCGGCCGAGACAGAAGACGGCACCCAAAAGAGACGATCGAGGAAGACAAGCAAGACTCCAGACCCAGACTGCCTCTGTCCATGTCCAGCCACGCGGCCAGCAGAAGAAAACCTGCCCCCGTTCTTCTGCCAGAGAGGGAGGAGGAGAGAGCAGAGGAAGAGTACCCCGACACTCGTCGGGGCGGAGAGAAGCAGAGACAGGGGACCCAAAACGGGTAGGTGCTTTGCCTCTGGGTGGGTGGGTGATTGTGCCTGGCTGACGGAGTGACCAACTGACTCAACGAGCGAACTCGCGCACATGAATGCAAAAATCCCTTCCTTCCTTCCTTCCTTTCTTTCTTCCTTCCTTCCTTCCGCCCTTTCTTCATTTTTGCTTGTTTTCTTGAGAGCAAAATCAAGATCAAGAAGCAGAATTGAGGAAAGAAATGACGCGTTGAATCGCGCCTTATATTCCATTTTGCGCATTGCGCCTGCAAATCTGCTACCAGGCCTGTGGCAAGGAACAGGCCGGAAGAGGGGGTGAACGTTTTCCTTTTTCTGTTCTCCCTCTTCTTGATATCATGATGGATGAAAACGGGTGTGCGTCCGCTTGCTTGCCTGCCTGCAGACAGTCAGAGAGGGGCAGGCAGAGGGACAGAGCCCCGCTGCTACCACCGACCGGAAAGCACTCGCGTTCGGTTTCCTCCTCCTCTGGTTCTTCCTCTTCCTCCTTGGCAGAGGAAAGAAAGAGAAGCAGAGGGAGGAAAAGGGAAAAAGAGAGGAGACACTCTAAATCTGTTGGTTCGAGAGAACAGAGAGAGATGATGCAGGCTTTTTTCCGGTCGCTCTTGGAAGGCCATGGCGACTCGGAGGATTCGGACTCGGACTCCCACTCGAGCAGCCGTCGACGGCATCGGAAGGGGAGAAGGGGAGAGAGAGAGAGGCAGGGGAAGCGAGACTATCGATACGGGTCAGGGTAGGACTGCAGAAACACAGTGGCAGTGCACATCCTCAGGCATCCGTGTTCATTTCGTTCTTCCGCCCGTCCAGCTCACTCAATGATTTTGAAAGAGACAGGAGCACTCGCGAGAAAGAATAATTCGACAAAGACAAACAAGACGAAGAAGGCAAACGATTGCCTGCCTGTCTGTCTGGCAATGTAGTCTGTCTATCTGTAGTGAAACCACAAGACGAGAAGCCGCGAAGAAGGAGAAGCGGGCAGAAGTGACACTGACTGAACCTTGTCTCTCCCCCCCCTGTGTGTATGTGTATGTGTGTGTGTGCGCGCGCGTGCATGTGTGTGTGTGTGTGTTTGTGTGTTTCCGTCTGGATGTTTGCAGTTCTTTGAAGAAGCATGACTCCAAGGCAAAGTCAGAAAGAGAGAGAGAAGGAGAAGGAAAACCAGACAGACAGAATGAAATCCCTTGAAGCCCTTGTGTTCTCATCCCATCCCTTCCTTCCTCTTCACGCAGGCGGGAGAAGGAGGACAGATTTCCCCCCTCCTCATCCTCTGCTTCCAGACAGACAAGGCGCGGCGACGACAGAGACAGAGGAAGAGGCCGGGATCCTGATCCTAAGTTCTTCGTGACTGAAGAGGAGAAGAAACGAATGAGAGAGCAGAGACTGTCAGTCAGTTTCAAAAAAATCAATTAGTCAATCAGAAAAGCCAGCCAAAAGAAAGAAAGGGAAGGGGCGGAGGCAGAAAGACGATAGTGCGTGAAGAGAGATGGCGGAAGAAAGAAAGAAAGAAAGAAAGAACGAATGACAGAGAGAGAGAAAGGACAGACGAAATCAAGAGAGAGAGAGAGAGAGAGAGCCAGAGAAACGAAGAGTTGATTGAGGCCAGAAATCAGGCAGGCGAAAGCTAGGAGGGAAGGATGGAGAGGGACAGTTTGTGTGTTAACTGGCACGTGTTCCTTCCTTCCAGATTGCGCCGTTGTCTACTCTACCCAGATGCATTTCTTTTCCCCCCCTTCTGTTTCTTCCCTCCCTCCTGTATTTGTTCTCTGCCCCCCCCCCTCCCCCCAATGATCCTCCCCCCGATGGATGCAGCGCTGCCTGGCGTGCGGCAAATCCCCATCTGGTGCAAAACCCTCCTCCCCTGCACCCGGTCACAAGGCGTCTCATGGCGTCAAAAGACTGGGAGACCTATCTGAAAGCGTCACAAGAAGAGCGATATCGCTTGACACAGAAATACCTGGGTCCGTTGGTGTTTTGATTTGCGTGTCTCTATGGTTTTTTTTCATGTACATCTTAAAATGTCTGTCAGTCAGGTGGGATCAGAGGATTGCTCTGTTGTAAGCGATGAAAAGGCCCTCCTTCCACGATCAGATATGCACGCACATAGTCACTCCAGCCGCTCACTGACTATTCTATCCGTCAATATATGCCAGAAAGAACGCATGTGAACGGAACTACCGACTGAGGGCCAGCACGGCAGATCAGACCGGAAGCCAGGGGTCGTCTGTCGAATTTTTGAAAGACAAGAGAGAGAGAGAGAAATGAAGGAAGGAACCGAGAGGGAGGCCCTCTCTTGTCTTGTCTTCCTTCTCGTCTCCTATCAGTCGCATCTATCGTTCGTTCTAGAAGAGAACGATGAGCCTTCCTCCTTAAGTTTGTGTTGATTATCTTGGTGTGCCACCCGCTCTTGTCGTTGTTCTTTCCTCCCTCCCTCTCTTGATTCCCGCCTCGAGTGAGTGAGTGAGTGAGTGAGTGTGTGTGTGTGTGTGTGCAGCGAAAGAGATTGCACAATATAAGGGTTTCTTCTCCTGGTGCGAAGACGAGGGCCACGGATTCGACGAGAAGAATCCGATGGCACCAGAGTACCGAGCTCATGTGCAGGAGCAGAGGGAGAAAGCCATGAGAAAGCAAGAGAGGGAAGAAGAAGAAAAGAGGCAAAATGAGAAACAGGAGCAAAAGCAGAAGCAGGCCCGGGCCTTTCTTCCTAGAAAGGCTTCTGGTCCTCCCTCTCAGACTACTCACGGAGCAAGCAGGCCTTCGTCTGCTTCTGCTTCTAGTTCTGGGTGGAGAGAGAGAGAGCGCCAGGGAGAGGGAGAAGGACAGCGAGATCGGTCCGGCTGTCGAGATCCGATCACTAGAGGGGGTCGAGGCGGCCGGAACAGCAGGGGACAGAGGCGGGGTCGATGATCAGTCGTCTGTCGGTCTGGCGATCTGCTGCTCTGCTTTGCTTCGGTTTCGTTCTCTCTTTCTCCCTTTCTCTCTCTGCTTCTTTCTGTGCATGCGTTCGGATTCTTGGTTCATTGATATTTTGATTGATTGATTGATGCGTCGGCGGGTGCGTGGGTGGGTTGGTAGGGGGATCGACCGACTGACTGTTGCGTGCGTATGTTCAGGATCTGGTCCGTTGATCCTTCCTTCCTTCCGGTGAGGGAGGAAGACAAGACAATCTGATAGATGCCCTCTCTGGTTCCTCGACTGACTCTCTCTCTCTCTCTCTCTCTCTCCCTCCCTCCCTCCTTCGCTTCCCTTTCCTCCTCCTTCCTTCCCTTCGCTTCCTCTCCTTTCGCCCTCAGTTCCGTCGTTCGTTGTTTCTTTCGTCCTCCTGTGTGTGGTATATAAAAAAAGGGCAATTAAGGGGAAAGGAGACCCACCTTGGTCATACACGACACGCAGTTGGTGGGGGGGCGGGAAGGTGCGGGCAGGCCCTGTGCGTTGGGGGGGGGAGGGAGGGAAGCTGTCTTTTCTGACGAGACGACGTTGCCTTCCTCTCGACAGTTCTTTCTCTTTCTTCCTCCCTCCCTAGGTTCTCTTTCTCTTTTGCTTTCCTCCCACGCACGTTGACGTACTGAATCAAGAAGTAGAGGAGGAACAAGAGGGGAGGGGGGGGCCGGCCACAAACGCCAAATATCTGAAGACACCTAGCTAGCTGTGCTCTGGCACGACGGCTCTCGATCGACGGCAGCAAGATCGAAGGGGGGGCCCGCCTCCCTCCCTCTTGTACCTACCCGCTTCTCCTTCCTTCCTTCCTTCTTTCCTTCCTTTCTGTCTTGCTCTTCCCTCTAGCTGTAAATCTTCAAGCAGTCCGCGCCCACTGAATTCTCCCATTCCTCCCCTTTCCCTTCCCTTCTGATCAGACCCTGTCTCAATTTTTGCGTCTGGTATAAATGTCGTCGGTCTGTCAGTCCCGCACAAGTTTTGCATGAAAGAGGGAGGCACAACACGATGAAGAAGAAACGAAATGCAAACCTGTGAGTCTCAGAGGAGGGAAACGAAACTAACGTGTGTTTCACACGGCGCAGGGAAGCGGAGAGAAAACAAAAGAGCTGACCGACTGACTGACTTACTCGCTGCAGATGTTGCTGGACCCCTCCACAGACAGACAGGTCGACAGAGGGAGAGGGAGGGGGAGGTGGGGAGGGAGTCTCTGGTTGAAGAGATCCTGGGGGAAGGGGTTTTGCTTCTTCCGTTTCTCCTTTGTTTCCTCTGCTTTTGTCTCTCTGGAGGTCTGCGGTGAGTGTGCTCGTTTCTGGAAGGAAGGTGGGAGACCCGTCTCTCCCCCCTCCCTCTCTCTCTCTCTCTCTCTCTCCCTCCCCCTTCTTCTCTCTCTCTCTCTCTCCCTCCCCCTTCTTCTCTCTCTGTGTGTGTGTGTGTGCGTGCGTGCGTGCTGGTCAAGCCGACGGCATCCTTTTTTGCCTGCCTGCGTGCGTGCTTGTCTCCCTTTCTGTTCACTAGCCTGCCATATCGGTGTCGCTCTGCCTGATCAGGTCAGAGCTCTTTTCTCTCAATTCCATGTACTGCCATCAATGCATGGAAGGAAGACAGGCCCCTGTTTTCTTTCCAGTTGTGTTTTTGATTCGACTTGAATCGAGTCGAGCACCCCTTCCGTCACTCTCCCAATCCCTCTCTTTGTCTGCCATGTTTTCTGTCTCTCTCTGCTTGTACATCTGCCTGCCTGTCTGCCTGCCTGCCTGATTGATCGATCGATCGATCGATCATTCTGCTAATGCCTAGAGGAGACGGAACAACGATTCATCCAAAAAAGACAACTGCCCTTCCTGCCCAGCCCTCGACAAGAAATCGGACCTGAGAATTGTCCATGCATGATCATGTACGCTGCCGGGCGGAGCAGGGCAGAGAATTAAGCGTGGAGGAGGGGCCCGAAAGGCAAGCAGGCAGGCAGGCGAACGGGAGGGAGGGATTCTTTGAATCGGTACGAGGAGAGCAGAGCACTCTCCCTTTCGGTCACAGAAGAAAGATGGGTACATCTGTGACGTGCAGGCATGCATGAGTTTGGTCCATGAAAGAGTGAAAAGAAGCAAAAAAGGAAAGAGCAGAAATAGACACGATGGAAGGAATGGCGAAGGAAGAAGGAAAGAGACAAACAGACAATAACGGAAGCTCGGCCAACTTCGTACATGACTGCCTGGACTCGTATTCACATCCACGCACGCAGATCAGTGGTTATCACCTTTCCATTCCACCAAAACTCTCCGGAATGACCGATATGCCGGGGCGCAAAGGCTGGTGAGTGCGCGCGTTGCAGAATGCACATGCGAGCAGCAGACTTGTTCACACATGATGTCTGTGAGTGTCTTATCGTCTGACGGACTGCGTGCCTGGATGCTTGCGCATTTTATTTCTCTTCTCTTCGCTCCGTTGCTTGATGCATGGAGGCAGGGCAGGCAGACAGACTGGCTGGACGAGCTGGGTCAGTTGGTCGATCCGTCGCGCAAGGGAAAGAAGGGCGAGGATGCAAAGAGTGTCTGCCCATCTGCACAGACCGGCCACTGCATGTCACTCCGAAGGGAGTCGGAAACCAACATCGATCTTTCCCGGTTTCCTGCCTGCTGCTTGTTTTTGCTCCGAATAATTCCTGCTCATCTTTAGGCATGCAGGGCAGGGGAGAAGGCGGGGCGGGGCCCTGCTCTGATCGAAGGAAGTTTCGGTGATCGAGGCAGACAATGAATTCCAGCATGAAGACGTTTCAGCAGCACAAATAGACTTCCTGGTGGAGCACAGATGTCTAGAGAGATGTGGATGAAGGGGTAGAGCAGCAATAGAGGTGGGGCAGCCTTTTTTGATGGTCTTCTCCTTTTGCCCTGGCAAGCCTCAGTCCCAGCCTCAGTCGTGTGCACAAACAAAACAGCGAACGAACTCTCCTGAACTATGTATCCAGCTATGTATGCATACAATCGCTTCAGCATTCATCATCATCATCATACGCCATCGCCATTGGCCCATAGTAGGCGTCTAGCGTGGTATCGGTCCAATGGTGCACAATGGCTGTTAACTGCTAAATTAGCTGTTCTAGTAGCTGTTAAACTTTGAGTTACAGCTGTTCAAACACTAGTTCAAACATGTAAAAATTATTTTACCATCCCATAAGTTAGATATGATTGTCTTTCATTCCTTAAAATTATCAGTTACGATCAGTTGAATCTTCAATCCCAATTTAAGTCACACAATCTTTTTAATATTTGATGTTATAATATCATTGTTTTTATCATGTTAAATTGATCATAAGAGTGTAATAAGACTCCAAGTTTCGGGTTTGTCCCGAGGTCCACTGCCGGGGGAAAGTTTGCACCGTAACCTAGCTCTATAAGTTAGGCCATAACCTAGCTAGTTAGTCCTAGCACAAAAACAATACTACGGTTATTACTGCCCCACACTTGCAAAAAATCTTTAGGGCACGGCCATAAATGAAAGACGGATTTTACATCGTAAAACTTAGTACTAGTGGAAGCTCCATCGAGGACTGCATTCTATGCAGTGCTGTATCACATTATTAAAGTGTAACCTGAAAGGGTTAAAATTTGAGTCATATTTTCTCTATTCACCATTGACTTTAATACTCTAAGACCTGGTACAGCTTGTCACTGAGCTTAATTGACTACTGATCATCTGAAAAAACAGCAAATCATCACAAAATCATGTCTTTCCAGAAATTATCGAATTCATCTTCAATATGTTTCACTGCGAAAAGATCCGCAAAAATAATTTTGGTGCATGCATGAAAGCGCGGCCTCGCCCGCGCGGCACGGGCCCGCGCGAACTGTGCACGGGCCCGGCCGTATATGTGGACATCTAACAGCCGATTAATTGAAACCGATTAAATTTCCTGAGTCCCAAAAAAAAAATCTGCATGCGTGCATGCATCTGCATGCATTCAAGACACAGATTTCCAATCGCAGGTGACGTCATCATGCAAGTTAGTGGCCAACCACTCTGTAGAGAGGCATTGGCTTGGTCTACCCAGTCTTCTGAAGGAGTGGAATACTCGGGGACGGGCAGTTGTTTCCCGATCAAACCTTTTAGGCACTGATCGAGTTGATTCCAGTGTTTGTTTTGGATATATGCATACATAAATAGATAGTGTTGTTGCGAAAGAAATGGACAACAGAATTAAGGAGGCTGGGCGCGGCTTTCCCAGCTCCAGTTTCTCTGTTCGCACGATGCCTGGAGGCAGGCCATTCGCTACGTACTTCTACGTTTGCCTTGATCTCACGAAGGATGTTGTCTTCATACTGCTCCGTGCGATGGCCTTGTGCCTCCTACTGACTGGAATCAACCTCGCTGCGGGAGCTGCGCTGTGCGAATTCCACAGTCTTACATCTCTGCGTTTTCCCGCTTCTGCCGTTAATCTTCTCCGAGCGGCACTTACCAGTGAAGCACCCTCCCTGATCTGTCAGCCTGTGCAAGCAGAGCAAGACTCAGAACTCAGACGACAAATCTCTGCCGGTTTCGCTCTCCAGGTCAATCAGTGATTATACATGTACATCCAATTTTCCATGTTCAATTCATGATGATGCATAAACTCATGTCTGCCTGATTTCGAGTTGCAAGTGGGAGGAAGAGCGTTGGATCTGCAAGCCAGAGTGCTTCTTTCTGTGCTTTCGGACACGAAAGCTTCTGCAGTACGTGTCGATATTCTCTGCCCCTCTATCAATGCGCATGCAGGTGGGAGCCTACTTCTTCTCTGGCATGTACACTGTCTTGCGTATGACTCAGCTGTGCGAACAGAGGCGTCAGAGGAAGAGCAAGGAAGCGGTTTCCGTCTCGAAGCGTGCGTGCAACTCGCCAAGAGCAGTCGGAGAGGGGAAACTGCAAGCCACCAGGACATCCTGCGTTGATAGCCTTTCCTTAGCTGTAGCCGTAACGGAAAAAGAGGAAAGACTTTGTGACCTCAATTTGTGGGAGTGCGATCCCTGTGAGCCCTTCAGCACTCACTCCAAGGCCTGGTTTCTCGCCCTGTCACGGTCCGTCCGTTTACCTCTTCGTCTCTCCCCTTCATTCTCTTCACCTCTCTCTCTCTCTCTCTCTCTCTCTCTCTGTGTGTGTGTGTGTGTGTGTCTGTCTGTCTCTCTGTTTCTCTGTCTCTCTGTCTCTCTGTCTCTCTGTCTCTCTGTCTCTCTCTCTCTCTCTCTCTCTCTCTCTCTCTCTCTTCGACTCTGTCTGTCTGACACCTTGTCTATCTTAACAGCCTGCATGCCTTCCTGTCACTGTATTTTTGCGTACCTCTGTTTCTGTGTCTCTCTCCTTCCCCCCCCCGCGGCCTGAAAAGGTCCTCTCCCGTTCCCTCTGCTTTTCCAGTATCGATGTCCTCCCTCTGTCCTCACCTTCCTTGTCCCTGACAGTGAGTGATCCCCTCGAATAAGTCGACTGGACCTGCGCTTAACTTCCTCAGAGCCTCTGTCCGTCCGCTGAATTCTCTCTCCACTGCAGCTGGGTTTGCATGAATTTATTTTCAAGAATTGTATATGTATTTGTATATTTTCGTATGTATTTGTATTAAAGAATTCTGTATGAAAATAAATGCAATCTCTCCACTGCAGCTGGGTTTATCTGAACGACTTCCAGAAGACTAAATCGAAGAGCAGCGGTTTCCGAACCCTCCTCTTCTTCCTCTTTCTTGTGGTCATCCAGCTGTCTGTTGCCCTCGCCTTTCTCAGTCTCATGCCGATGCGAACAGTGCAGACAGAGGGAACAGTTGAGGCGTCGTCTGGTCCTCTTATCGGGTACGTGAATCCGTCTGTCTGTCACTCATATTGGATGCATTTATTTTCATACAGAATTGCATTCATTCTGCATGCCTCTTATCGGTATGAAAATAAGTGCATGCCTCTTATCGGGTACGTGAATCCGTCTGTCTGTCACTCAAATACACAGAATGATAGGGTGGATGCAGCCCCCCAGCACAAGAAGAAGAGCGACACCGAAAGGGCAGAACGATCGAAAGAGTGGCAGAAAGTGCTCGAGAGGCAGAATGGATACTTCGGTGGTAGAAAGTAGCCGCCGGCCGTCTGCAACCAGAGAGAGACGCAAGCTAGATCCTGCAGAGGAGTACAGGCATGCTCAGAGCAAGGCCAGGGAGAGCTCTGTCTCGAGAGCCCTCCAGAGAGACAGCTAGACCGCTTTCTTCTCTCTGCCTTTCCCTTCTGCTGATGAGAATTGAAGAATGGCTGCATGCATCGTGTGCTGACTCGACTCCACGCACCAGTGACTGACTTCTCGCACAATCAGTGGGCTCAGCTTGCTGCGAGCCGTCAAGACTTGTACTGAAATGGATTTATCTCTGCATATCAATGAGCATAGTGCAAGAACAGATCAATGATCCTTTCTTTCTTTCACGTTGCAGTTACGCCTTTTGGCTCGCGGCTTTCGAGATTCTTACCTCTGCGTTTTGTTTGTTTGCTGTAGAGCTGCCTGACCTCGACTCAGAGCCATCGCGGGTCGAGGAGGAGGAAGAGGAAGCGAGCAAGCGCCCAAGAGCATGTGAGTGGAGGGACGCGGACCAAAAGAATGAACCTCCAGTCACAGTCACCTTTCCGAGAGGTAGGGAGAGGGAGAACAACAGGAGAAACGAGGAGGGTAGAGAGTCTGACGGAAACGAAATCTCCCCGGAGTTCCTTGACGAAGCATGTGATCGGTTTTTGCAAGACGAGATGAGCCAGCAGGCAGCTTCCTTTGATCTGACCACAGAATTGCGCCTGCAGGATGAGGAAGGCAGACACAGAACTCTGTTTTCCTGCTCGTCTTGCATTGCTGAAGGCAGCCCCGACAGCCCTCCTCCGAGTCGCTGCACCCACACGAACACTGTCAGGCTCTCCACCGGACGACTGAGCAGTCAGCGTAGCGTGAGATTCTGCAGGGCGAATGAAACAGATATTGATAAGCTCTCTCCAGAGGGAAAATTTAATGCGAGCAGCAAGAAGGACGAAGGGGATCACAGAGACAGGAGAGCCTCCCAGTGCGATCCAGGTCCCGAATCTACCGGCAGAGGCACACAGAACATCTCAAGAACGCCGTCCGCAAAAAGAGGGGCAGAGACAGTCACTCCGCGTGTCGGCATTTCTTCCACACACTCACTGCAGTCATCGCATAGACGACACTCTTCTTCTGCCGCCCACAACGACGACCTCCCGGCTCCTGTTCCCGCACGCAACTGGTTCTACTCATCTGAACGCCGTCGTGTAGCGATTCTGATTCCCACGCACGGACTCTGCGGGACACCTGAGGGGCGGTCACTCCTGCGAGAGACGCTCCTGGCTGCCGTCAACGTCGCGCCCCCAGGTCGGAGGGAAGGCACGAAAGCAGACATGTGCGTGGAAGTGGAAGCAGAGTGATGGAAAGATATGGAGAGGTATGCACTTGACGGCTTGGAAAGAAGATCGTGACCCAAGCAAAGGCCTGTGTTGTGCTGTACCGTTCTCGCAACACATGCAGTGATTCATCATGAGCAGGAAGAACTGCGTCAACCCTGGGGGTGGGGTTGCTTCGATCTCGTAGATTGATTGAAAAGAGGCCTTGGCAAAAAACAAACTCCCTTGGCAGAAGCACTCGAGCAGACGGAAGATCAATTGCAACTCAATTCGCATTTTCCTGTGGACTGACACGGTCGCCAAATTTCCCTTCCTGTCGTGATCTGTCTGTCTGTATCAATCGTGCATGCATGCAGGAAACATCATCGTGTGCGACAACGCGATCTCCCTGCAGCCGCCCGACAACACCTGGGGACTTGTGGAGGATCTAGCAGACGAAATCGGATGCGACCGGAGACCGGGCAGTCTGAACGGCTCTTTCCACTACATCTATTTGCCCGTTGCGAACAAAACACTGGGACTCTACTGGCCCTGCAAGTACTGGATTCCGAAGTTGATCAGGGAGCGAAGGACAGGGGCGGGCCAGGAGGGATCGATAGATGCAGCGATCCTCATTGACGACGACTGCAAGTAAGGAAAGGAAAGAAGAGGAAAGAAAAACGAGGGCATACATGCAAAGAGAAAAGTGCAGTCCTGCATACGCTAGCTCCCTCTCGCTGAGCAAGCGATGCAAGTCCATATGTGTGGCTCTCTGTCTGTTTGCTTGACTGCGTGCCTCCAACTTGTCTTGGTAGATGACCGACTGCCGTGTGTCGCTCAACGTGCGTTGGCGTGGACAGACGGCCTTCCTTGCAGACTTAATTCTCCCCTCCCGTCTTCGATCCCCTTTCGTCCATCAGGCTGCCTGAGAGACTTGACATCGCTGCCTGCATCTCGCAACTCGATGAAGATCCGTCCCTGGGTGCTGTCGCGTGGTCCATCCACGCCGCACCCCCACCCAACCCGACGCTCATGCAGAGACTCATCGTAGCTCCTCAGGTCAGTCGATTGACCAGTGATTGACAGAGAGTCTCCCTCCATGTCGCACTCCCCCTGAATGATTCCTTAATTCCGGCATGGCCATGATCGACAGCTAACAGCTCGGGGTGAAGCGGAGCAGCGGTTCTTCGTCAGATTTTTCGATCGTCACTTGTCTGCATGGTGGGAGAGGTTGAACAGACGAACAGACCAACATGACTGAATGCAGGTGCATGATACATTCATTCTTGAACATTCATTCTTGCATAGGCATGCAGTCAAATGATACATCTTGAACATTCATTCTTGCATAGGCATGCAGTCAATTGAGTACTTCCAGGCGGGACTGGCGAGACGCACGCAGGCACTCGGAGGAAGCGTGATAGGCCCCCACGGAGCCGCGTGTCTGTGGCGACTGGATCACCTTGTGTCCAGAGTCTTTCCCTCGCATGACACAGAATTCCTCGGAGAGGACCTGCAGATGGGAATGCGTTCTGCTCTCTCGTGTGCGTGGGAGAGTCTGACCGTCACACCGCCCTGTGAGGGTCCGCTTGAGGAGCCTCAGGGCGCGGGGAGAGGAGACAGACCCGACGAAACGATCCAGGGGCCCGGGGGTGAAGATTCATCGGCTTGCCGTCAATTTGCAAGCAGACGCGTGTTCTGGATTGACTACTCGGTGCGCCCGTGCGTGCACACTCCAGCCCCCTCCGACTTTCTGACGCTGTGGAAACAGCGATGGCTCTCGTGGGACCTCGCGGCTGGGTGCATATGCGCATTTATTTTCATACGCATGCCATCTCTCTCTCTCTCTCTCTCTCTCTCTCTCTCTCTTCTCTCTCTCTCTCGTCGCTGCATGCTCAGCGGTGGGAACGGTGAGGCTGAGTTCCAACCCGCTTCCTTCTCTTTCTCTTTCTGTCTGTCTATTGGTTTCTTGTCTGTCTGTCTAGAGGCTTCTCTGTGTTCGGCAGTAAGTCCACTCAGGTTCAAGAGAGAGTCTGACCGAAACCGAAAGCGGAACCCCTGTGTGTGCAAAATGATCGAGCATTTGAGGTGTTTGTGCATGGACTTCGCTGTTCTCCCAGCAGTGAGCACGGAAGAAAGGAGCCGGATGCAAAAGAGGCTGCAGTCATTATTCGCCAGGGTAGACAGACATCCCTCAGGGGGGGCTGGAGGAAGATTCCGTGCATCTAGCTACGTCTTCCTCCTAAGTGCAGAAATTCATCCAACCATCCATCCGATGCGTGCAGTCATTCCTTCACGGCCCTGCTCTTCACTGTGGCGGTGATGATGAATCGGAAGTGGCGGCTTCTCGCAGCCTCTGTCTTCCTCCTCATCGACTGTCTGACCATCGCAATCGACTGGGCAAGGGTGCCCGCCGTTGTTTTTGTTGCAGCGAACGATCCTTCCCTCTTGTACGTGGTGGGAGGGGGATTGATTCTCTGGGACTACCTTTTTCTCTTCCTCTTGTGGCTGAAGGCACGGGGAAGAGGAGGAAAGACGGCGCAGGTCACATTTGAGGGGATTGTACTGTTTCCATTCTACAGGTCTGTCTTCTTGCTTGAGCTGCCTGCCTGTACTTTCCATTCTACAGGTCGGTCGGTCTTCTTGGTTGAGCTGCCTGCCTGAATTTGTCTGATAGGCTTTCCTTTGTTATCTGAATTTCTTTTTGCCGTTCTGTCTTTGGACTTTCGGAGCCACAGATCGACACGGGTAAGTGTGAAGTAGTGCTAGGGAGCTACAGTTGTGCAAGCAGCCACTTTTTGTCTCACCCCGTTGCTGTCTTTCTGCTAAATTGCGTTCAGGCTGATCGGAATTTTTCTTTTCCGGCAGAGTGCGCTTGTGGAGAACTTTGTCCGATACGTTGCGGTGCGGAAGAGAGGGAAGAAGATCCGAGAGCGGGAGGCCGCGAGGGCAATTCCACCACGCCCTTCTATCCCGGCGTCTCAGGTGGACTGGCGCACGCTCTGGAGTCTGCCTGAGGGAGTGGCGGTGAAGAGGCATCCGAAAACAACAGCGATTGAGGGGCCGAGACTTGAACCAGAGAGGGCTTCTGCGTGGCTGGTCGTTCTTCTCTTGTTCTCTCTCTGTCTGTTTGAGATCGACAGACGGTGCTTCCTTGGAAGGGCCTCACAGGAGTTCGCGGTCCTAGGCCCCGTTCTGCTTGCAGTGATCCTTCCGTGCTTCCTCATCCTCGCATGGTAAGCGATCGATCGAGTCAGAGAGAGAAGGTGGGAGACCCGCTTCGATCAGGGGGTAGGTGCATGCATGGTGATTCAGAAAGCTGGCCGGGGGGGGAGCCTTCTCAACGGAATTCTTTGGGGTCTTCTGAGATGAAAATAGATGATCTGACTTTTCTTACCTACCTCTCCTGTTGTTTCTAACTGCATCTTCCGTGAACTTTTTTTTCAATTACTTACAGTTTGTCCCTCCTAGTTTGTTTTTCCCTTCAGTCCTGCCCTTCCTGACCTTGTTGTCCCCTCGGCTCTTCTTCCCTCTAGCTCTTCCCTAGCTCACTCCCTTATTCTTTAATTTGAATTCCACAGCTGCTGACGCTTGCATACCCCTCTTTAAATTTCGTTGTGTGACAGGTCTCTTCTCCCCTTCAGACGTCGGCTTAGCGTCTCGGCCTCAATGAAAGCTCAGGCGGCGCCCTCCTGCGACCGTCACGTTCACGATGGCGGCGGAGATTTGGGGTACGGGGAGCGACTGAGGGCCTTCGCCTTCCCGCCCAGAATTTCCGCCCTCGCGAGGTCCAGACAGGCACACATGGCTGCGGTCCGGTCTGTGCCTCTGAGATCCATCGGAAGCCAGCCTCAGGCTGGGACTCAGCTTCAGTTTGGTGTAGCAAGAATCCTCCCCGGTCCGCTGTTTCGGTTCTTTTTCTTGCGCCGAGAAGGAGACGATCAAGACGACGAAGGCGCAGCGACGATGAGGTCTGTCCGTTGAATGAAGTGGACTTAATTCTCCCTGCTTGATTAATTCAGTACGGCGCTTTTGAGTGCATGTCCGATCCATTTTTCTGGGTTGCTGCTTCTCTTGTTTCACTGAATTTGTGTGGGTATTTTGTCGTTTTCGCTGTTTCGTGGCCTCGGCCGGAAATTCTGAAGGAAGGGCAGACCTGTCCGAACGTGAGTCAACCAGCAAGGTCTTCTGTGCCACATGTCTGCCTATGGGCAGCAGCTCTAAGATGCTCTCTGGGTCTTTCCTGGTGTGTTTCATGGCATCTCTCCAGATTAATCGCCTACATGTGTCTGTTGTCGCTTGGTCCACCATACAATTAATTTTTCTGCTGAATTGAGTGTGCCTCAACCCCTGTGCACATGCTCTGCTCTACGCTACGCTCCCCTCGAGATCGTGCTTGCGAGTCCACTCAAATGTATGTGATTCCCTCCCTGTTCCGCTCTCTCTCTCTCCTCCATTCGTCCGTTCTCTGCTCGGCCCGACTTAATTCCTCTCTGCCTGCAGGGGGGAAGACTCGTTCCTCCCGTCCCCCCCCCACCGGCGGCCCTCATTCCTTATCGGGGTCAGTCCTGGTGCGTCGCCCCTTCGCGTCGGGCTCTTCCCCCATGCCCGCTCTGGTTTTTCGGGAACGCCCCGAGGAGCTGCTGGCGCTTTTCCAGAGACGGGGGCGCTCGAAGTCACTGTGCCGTCTAGAATGCTGTCTCCTTTCGGGCTGGAAGAAGAGGTGTTCAGTCCCTGTCACAGATCGGCAAAGGCGGCCGAAGAGGGCTGTGCAGAGAAGAACAGTCCCTGTCACAGATCGGCAAAGGCGGCCGAAGAGGGCTGTGCAGAGAAGAACAGAGAAGGCAGATCCGCCCCCGCCGCCGAATCCATGCCCAGGCTGTCCCTGCAGCATTCCCCCCCTCCTCACTCATGGTTCCCTCCTCGTCAAGCTCCAGTGCTTATGGTCCGTCGGTCAACGCAATTTTTTATTCTATTTTTGATTGAATTTTTGATTCATCTGCAGTGCTTATGGTCCGTCCGTCGGTGAATAGTTGGTACCCATGACTGAAGGAGATGGCATCTCAGACTGCCGCTCATGTGTAGATCCAACCATAAGATGGTTGCTGACTGCTGTCTTTCTCTTACGGCAGAAAATGCCAACTGCATCATGGTTGCAAATATAGCATGAAGCACACATATGCATCGCCGTCATCCTCTGATCGTTTTGTGACGCATGACGGATTTTTCTTCCACGTTCTGCATTGATATGAACGGATATGCACAATAAGAGAAACTGCGCAACATCTCCCATCGACGTGCAAGCAAGCGTGCAGGTTCTCGAGGACCTCCGACGAGTCCGGAGGGAGCTCGCGAAACGATCGAAAGAGAGGGAGGGCAGAAGGACCACCCTGGTAAGAAGACTGAGGACGAACAGGTTCGCCTCGAGGCTCCAGTTCCACTTTCAGTTCATTTCCACACCTGCGCAACTGGGACCTCCCTCCACTCCAACCAAATCCGAAGGCGTCTCTCCTCTGCGACGACAAGTTAAAAGAGGGCAGCAGTCGGATCCCCCCCCCTCGTCAGAAGTCCTCTCCCTGGAATCTGACGACTCTGTACTGGACATCGAGTGGGACATCCACCCCGGCTCCATTCCCCTGTTCCTCAGAGAAATCAGAGAAAAACCAGCCGCTGTCGTTGAACTTCAGATGCCAGTGGGGAGAGACAGGGAGGAGGGTCCCCCGTCGTACTCTCCCGAGGGCGCTCAAGTGTCGGGTGAGAAGGAGGAGGGGGAGGCGGTGCAAAGGATGACTCCTTCCAACGTCGGGCCCTTCTCCTTCTTCTCCCCCTTCACTGGATGCTGCGACGGGCGGCAAAACAGCAGTGCCGACTCCCTCAGGGTCTCCCCTTCGGGATCAAGGGATTTTCCGGGAAACGATCCTTTAAATCGGATCACCGGGAGCTCTGTTTCCCCTGTTGGGGAACACACCAGAGTCCTCAATGGCATCTCCCCCGGCGGTCAGCCTGCCCTTCTGACTTCAGAAGTCGGAGGAGCCTCTGCAGACCAGATCTTTGTGGAAGTGCAGGAGCAGAATCAAAATCTGACTGCGGCGACTCTGTCAGGGTTGAAGATTGATGAGACGGACCCCGGGTCTCCGTCTTCCGTGATGTGCCTCTCAGACGCGGATCTCTTCGACCGCTTCAGCTTTCTCTCCCGCGGCCCCGCATGCTGTGCCACCGTGACGTCCCCCTGTGCTACCGCCTCATTGAGGCTGACACTCCCTCTCTACCTCGACCTCGACCGAGAGAAAGAGGAGGACGGCGCGCGGCTGCGTTCGTCTTCCCCTTCGCGTCTCCGCAGCCAGCGGCGCTTTTCTCTGAGTCCGACGAAATCCGTCAAATCGTAAGTGCGAAAGAAGCTCATTCGTTGACGTGTTTCGCAGTCAGGACATACATTTTCTGTAAGACTCGGTGAGCAAGCAAGCCCCTCTCTTGTTTCTGCATGGCCTGCCTGTCTGCTTGCTTAAGTAGAAAGCTTCTTGTTATCCCTCCTTCCTTCCTGCCTGCCTGCCTGCTCGCCTGTGTGACCGTGTGACTGTTCTGCCTGCGAGTCTCATCCCGACACAGCTCCCAAATAGTGACTGCCGTCTCGTTTTGGCTGTCAGCCAGAAAGCAAAGCTAGGTTTTCCTTCTTAATTCCGCACATTCATTCGCCTGCTGTCAGTCAGGCTTGGTGCCGGCCCGGCGGTCTCCAACTCATGTGACTGACTTTAGGGTTGACTTCAGTTTCTTGTGCGGTCAATCGGCTTTGCACCCCGCAAGCATCCACAGGCAGGCACAAGAGCTAGCTCTGCAGTCTCCGAGATGATGATCGTGAAGGACGCCGCATGCATTTATTTACATACAGAACATATGCATGTATGTAAATAAAAACATACGCAGGCACAAGAGCTCTGCGGTCTCCGAGATGACGATCATGAAGGACGCCGCGAGACTTCCAAACAGGTCGGTCGGTCGGTCCGTCGCGCACCGGCTCACATGCAGGCTCTCTCGCTCCCTCCCCAAACCCCCTCTCCTCTGTGAGTGTGAGTGTCTGAGAGAGAGGGGGGGGGGGATAAATAGTTAGGCACTGAACCCATTCCTGGCTGTGCAACGTTTCCTCACTCATTTGACGTGGAAAGCCTGGCTGAGTAGTCATGCGGCGCAGCGTCCGTCATCGAGCATCGGGAGACAGAAAGAGAATTAAGGTGGGAGGGACTTCATTCCGCCGTCAGATTTTGGACTGAAATTGCATGGACATCACCGCGGCCCCAACTCACTCCCGAGAGAGATCTATCATGAAGGTTCTCTGAGACGCATGAAGGGCGGGCCGGTATCATGCAATCCGGTCAAGCCATGCATGCGGGGAGAAAAGATGAGAGGCGACGAAGGGAGATCCAGTCTGTCAGTTGACAGGCACTGCGAGTTACTCGCTGACAGGCTGAGCATGATCTCTGCGTTGCACCATATGCCGTAGCCGGCGCTCTTCAGAATTTGTTCTCATCTAGCTGCGGAATCTGTGTCGATGTTCCAATCATTCCTGCAGGTCCAGCTTTGCACTGTGGCACTTCTACCGGACGTTGAGGTACGTTCATTGCATGTTTTGTTGCAATAGAATGCATTCAGTCTGTTTCGCTGATCGATGTCATGTCTCGATCCAAAAGAAGTGGCCCTTTTTCCGCCCTTCAGGGCGCGTCAGTCGGCCAAACGCCGTAGAGCGTGCTGGCCTCTTGTTTACTTGTCTGTCTCTCTCTCTCTCTCTCTCTCTCTCTCTGTGTGTGTGTGTGTGTGGCTATCGGCCTTGAAATTTCTGTCCGCTGCATGGGGGGCTTTTTCTGGCCTGCTACTCTGCCTGCCTGTCTTGAGTTAACATGCTTGCTGATCGGCGCCTGACGCAGCTAGCTAGGGGTGAGCATTCTCTCTCTGTCCGACTCGGCCCTTCCGTCTCTGTCCTGCGTGCGTCATTTGAGCTAGTCTCTGTCCCTTCCCGTTCATGAGACGACTACTGCAAAAACGTGCGCTTGTGTCTTTGGTCCTTTGTTTCGAGAAATGTTTGTTAGAGCAGAATGTCTGTACTCCCATGGCTCATCTTGCAAAAACATGTCCTCTTGGTATCACTGCTGATTGCATGCATGTGTGCATGGGTGCAGCGAGGTGCTCCTCCGTGATCACCCGCTCCTTCGCATCTTTGCACACACTCAGAGAAGACCGGAAACTCCTACGTGGGCGTGCGCCCTCGGCCTCTCTCTCCAGTTAATCCTCTCCTTCCTGGCAGTGTTGCTTGGCCTCCTTGCACTCCCCGACGTGTTTCCAAGAGACTCCTCCACAGGGTCGTCTGTCGGACTTCTCACGATTCTGCTCTTCGCAGCCGCTGCCGCGCTCGCTGGATCCGTCACAACCAGCATCCTCCTACAAGTCTTCTTCCATCTGCCGAAGGTCTGCCTCCCTTGCGAGATGCAGACCCTGACGACCATCAGACGGACTGGAAGTGTCACGGCAGGCGTGAAGGCCGACGAGATCGTCCGTGAGGGAACAAGTGAGATCCGTTCAAGTTCTCCCACGCGGTCGGCTGCAAACAAGAGTCTCACGATGACAGGCGGTCCTCCTCTGTCCTCGACCACCACGCCCCAAGGCCCCTCAGGTTCTCTGTCTCGAAAGAGCACCAACGAAGGGGGGGCGCGGTCACGCAGAAACTCTTCACTGTCTTTCGGAGGGACCTTCACGCCTGCCCGAAGGCTCTCTGCGTTCCTCACAGCTGGGCGCTCTTCCGCTTCGCTTCTCGGCGACGACTCCGACAGCGGAGAAGAAATTCAATCAGAGCGGGGAGCCGGGCTGAGCCTCGCAGCTGTAGACGAAGAAGAACGCAGCGACGGTCACCCGCTCCGGCAGGTGCGCTTTGAAGAGGGCCACGGCATGTCATTGAGTCTCGACAGTGAGGTCCAGAGTTGCGAGCTGAATGCAAGGGAATCCAGGGAGAAGGAAGCCTTGGCATTCCCTGCACAGCCTCGGGAGCTTAGGGCCCAGAGAAAGACGGAGACCGGAGGCCAGGCTGAGGAGAATCAGGACAACAGGGGGATTTCAGAAATTGATCCTTGTACAGGCCCAGAAGTGAACCTGCCCCCGCACAAACAATCAGTCGAGTTTGCCGCACTCCCTGCCCCTCTGAAGTCCAACTCGGGGGGGCTCTGTCTCCCTCCACTCAAAGTCTCCGGAAGGGGGCAGACGGAGACGGAAAGAAGCCGTCTGGAGACCCGGCGCGCGCGAATGGCTGCTCTCTACAGTGAGGTGTTTCTCGAAAGGATTTGGTTCATGGAGGTGCTTGGAGGTGTTGTGATGGGGTCTGTGACGCTAGCTGCTCTCTTGGCGGTGGCTCTCTGCTCGTTGATGTCCTTCACAGAATCCGTAAGTTAAAGAATTCTCATCACATAGGCTCATGCAACGGCCACAGTTCGCGAAGCTGAAAAGAGATATGCAGCTTCGACATTTCGAGACTTCAATGTCCAGAAAAGAATACAAGCAAAGTTTCCAAAGATCGAAAGGACTGCTCCATCCATGACATCTATTCTGGAGAGAGACAACACAAGCATAGCTGCATGGGGACTTGGCTGAAAAAACAAAATGCGGAACCTTTCGTTGAAAAAGTCACCAGGGAGACACTTTGACTCGTACCCCGTCCCCATGCACAAGCTGGATTGAACGACATTATTCTAATTTGCCTGGCTGTGTCAATTTTCTCTCTGCAGTTCCAACACACTGTGCGTCATTGCATCTTGGCCCTTTTGGGGCTGATTCTCCTCGTCCAACCTCTGGTCTGGTCCTCTGCCGTGGCTCTGGTCGTTTGGTCAGTCTGTCTGTACAAGAGAGGATTCATAGGAGCCAGGCTCGATCTTGGCCAGAGGGGCCTTCAGATTCCTGCCTGTACGTTTAAATTTCTGTCGATCAACTGCTCTGTTCTTCACTGCATGTCACTGCATCGGAGGGACCTTTCGATCCTCCCTCAGCTAGGCCTCATGCATGCAGTCGTTGTCCTGCATGGCTGCGGCCAGAAAAGAAGGTGCACGCTTTCGCCTGTTCTTTCAACTCTGGGTGCCAGGGAATGAATGAATGAAGGAAGGAAGGAAGGAAGGAAGGAATGAAGGAAGGAAGGAATGAAGGGAGGAAGGAAGGAATGAAGGAAGGAAGGAAGAAATTAAGGGAGGAAGGAAGGAAGGAATGAAGGGAGGAAGGAAGGAAGGAATGAAGGAAGGAAGGAATGAAGGGAGGAAGGAAGGAATGAAGGAAGGAAGGAAGAAAGGAAGGAAGGAAGGAAGGAATGAAGGGAGGAAGGAAGGAAGGAAGGAAGGAAGAAATTAAGGGAGGAAGGAAGGAAGGAATGAAGGGAGGAAGGAAGGAAGGAAGGAAGGAATGAAGGAAGGAAGGAAGGAAGGAATGAGGGAAGGAAGGAAGAAATTAAAGGAGGAAGGAAGGAAGGAATGAAGGGAGGAAGGAAGGAAGGAAGGAAGGAAGAAATTAAGGGAGGAAGGAAGGAAGGAATGAAGGGAGGAAGGAAGGAATGAAGGAAGGAAGGAAGAAATTAAGGGAGGAAGGAAGGAAGGAATGAAGGGAGGAAGGAAGGAATGAAGGAAGGGAGGAAGGAAGGAAGGAATGAAGGAAGGAAGAAATTAAGGGAGGAAGGAAGGAAGGAATGAAGGGAGGAAGGAAGAAATTAAGGGAGGAAGGAAGGAAGGAATGAAGGAAGGAAGGAAGGAAGGAATGAAGGAAGGAAGGAATGAAGGGAGGAAGGAAGGAAGGATGGAAGGAAGGAAGGAAGCAAGGAAGGAAGGGACGAAGGAAGGAAGGAAGGAAGGAAGGAAGGAACGAAGGAAGGAAGGAATGAAGGAAGGAAGGAAGGAATGAAGGAAGGAAGGAAGAAATTAAGGGAGGAAGGACAGACGGAGGGAGGGAAGGAAAGAACACAGGGTTCTGCTGTTTCGTCGTTGCCTTTTCGATTCGATTCCGATCTGGAAGCAAAAAACCAAAAAGAGGAAATGAAAGAAAGAAACCCATATCTATCTATCTGTCTCCGCTTCTATTCTCTATTCCTGTCCGACTAACCCACTTCGAGCGACCAAGCGACTGCCTGCCTACCTAAAGTGTCTGTTCACTTGAATTAATGCACTGGCATGTGTACGTACGTACGTACGTAAATGATCGATCGAGAGAGTCCGGCCTGTACGTGCTGCATGATGCAGGCTGAGCAGCCGAGTGGCCACGATGGACGGGATCGTCAATGGGTGGCCCTCTCTGTTCACTTTCCAGGCGTGTGCGAGACAGCCGTGTCCCGCAAGGACTTATAAGGAGGCCTGGGACGTTCTTGCGTGCAGGCTGCCACTGGCAAAGGAGGGAGAAGGAGACTCTGAGGAAGGGGGACTGTCTCGCAGGGGGGTCGGAAAGGAGGCAGGAAGGAGACCTACTTCTCAGAAAATGCCACGGGGGGGCAACGGAATTGCTGCGGCTTCTTCGATGGTTGTGGTTCCTCAAACAGTGCGGAGGGGCCCAGTAGAGCTCGAGGGCCGCCGGGGCCTCTTTCTCGAGGAACGGGTGGATGCAGAAGAAACAGAAAGAGCCCTCCTCCATCTGTATGGAGAGGGTGGGTGGGTCTGCTAGATCTACCACACGATACCTGACTCGCTCTCTGGATGGATGGATGGGCTTGCATTAGAGAGAGCCGGGCCGATACACTCATGCAGAGTGAATGCATGCAGACTTAATTTCTCCTACTCGACTCGAGACTCGACCACTCTCATGCTCAGACTGGCGTTGAGAGCGGGTGTAGCATCTTCTGTTTCCTCTCTTTGTCAATCTGCTCGCATGTCGCTTTCTTCCCTCAAGCCTCTTCTCTCTCTGACTGCCGCATCAGAATTCACTCAGGATGCGGAACAGAATGTCTTTGTTCTGTACGTGCCCGTACATCGATCGATCGATCTCTCACTGGCTTTGTAGAATGCAGCTGTCTGTTTACGCAAATTGCGTGTTGAAGGAATCTTATGTGTGAATTGAGCGAGAGTTGCGTACTAGCTCAACAAATGACGGGTGCATGAGGGCAAGCAGAACGACCGAGACCTTCAATGCTTCTTTCGACTCGATCGAAAAGGTTTGTTGATTTATGCTGAGGCTGCCTACCACTGTGGCTCTGTGAGCGTTTGCCAATGCGGCATCTTCTCTTCTACTGGTCTTTCCATGAAAATCATCAATGAATGCTGCCGTGCTTCTCACATCCTTCTGCACCCCTTCGATCCTCTCTCTGTGTAAGCGCTGCAGTGTGATTCGTTGACTGTGTGCATGCATGTCGTCAATCTAGCTCTCAGGCTGCATGATCTTCTCCCTGGCTCCACGGGGTGTTTGAAAAAAACCGGTGCATGCATGTAAGGGTAGGTTTTGAAGGGGCCTTTGACTGTGTGCAGCGTGGGCTGCATGCAAAGCTGAAAGAACGAATAAAGTCCCGGACTGGAATGCCACGCGTGCATGGCTGAAAGGAATGCATCACGGGCCGGGCAAGGGGTTGAGGCCTGAAAGTCTGGGCTCGTCAATCAACGCAAAGCTTCTCGTGCTGAGACTGGCGCTGAGAGCGCGTGCAGCATTTTTCTGTTCCGTTGATCTTTTTCTTTCCCCAAGCCCCTTCTCTCTGTGGCTGCGGCATGAGGATTCAGGAAGCAGAACGGAAGGAAATTCAATGTCAGTCTCGCTTTGATCGGTCTGTTTACTTCACTAAAAGTAATTTGTACGTATAGCTAGGGAGAGTCTCGATCCCTCCCTGGCTCTGCCAAAATTACAGCCAAACGTGTTGAAGAACTTGTTTAGTTTAGTTGGGTCTTGAAGGAGTATCAGGTGTAAACAGGGGCTGCGCAGAAAAAACAGGGTGAAGGCAAGCAAAAATTGCTGCAAGACGACGCCTTCAAGGCTTAATTTTTTCGACTCGAATTCGACTCGAACGGGTAAGGTTCATGTCAACTTCTGTGTTTAAGCCGCTAAGTCTGTTTATTAACTGCCACTGGTCCATGATACCGTCCATCACAGCGCTTGATACATCATCATCATCATCATCATCATACGCCATCGCCATCGGCCTATGAATAGGCGTCTAGCGTTCGGCGGCAACGCACGAGGCAGTTCGGTTCTTTACAACGGCGGTTCACTTTGATTTATACTTATTAATTCAAACAGGATGCTTGTTTTCAAACTCTTCTATTAGTTTGTCACTTAGTCACTTTCTAAAATTATCTATTAAGCTTTTCTAAAATTTTTCTGAAACCTGACATTTTGTGTTATGGATCTTCTTATGTGAGAAAACGAGCTAAAAAAATAGAAAGCGTGTAAAAACAGCCTGAGAAGTGCAGTGAATAGCAATGAAGCCAAGGGAAGAGTAGGAAAAAGCATGCAAATGATTCAGAATGAAGTGAGCATGTAATTAATGTAGCATTCAATGTGGCATAAAAGCAGAGGTTGCAAGTGGTACGCCTTCATTCAAATTTTTTTTTTTCACTCATAGTCGCACATTAGCGAGGCGGCGAGCGCATTTTGCACATGCATTTTGCAATATGCCATAAATATAGATTCATCAATACGCTAAATTTCTAGCTAAATTTACTATTATAAAGTTTACATGCATTTAGGCGTATATCTTAAAAATAAAAAAAAAGGTTGCTTAAACTTGCTCAGCAGGGTTGCCGATTTTTTCGGTGGTAGACAAGCTTCATTACCGGTAACCGGTAATTACCGGTAGAGTTTGCTGGTAGTTGGCAAAGACTTGGCAGAATTCTAACAATCACTATCACTTTTCAATAACCTAAGTCCTAGGTTATAAGTCAATCAATCAATCACTTAAGGCTAGACTTAAGGTCAATTCAAAAAGTCAATGCGTCTTTTGTAGGGACAGCTATGCGGCCAGTGTGCTTGAAGATGACGCAGGTCAAAGCGATGGGTCCCGTCTTGCACTTGGCGCCCAAAGACAGAAAACCGCTGGCCGCAATGACCACAGCTGGCCCAGACAGATGCACCCGCGTAATTCCAACAACGGAAAGAGTCATAGGCTTACCATCTCCTCGTTTTTTAGAAAAAATTAGACTTTTTCCGTCTCTTACTTTGATCGCTCTCTAACGACGGTCAAGGCCTGATATACAGAGAAGTAGAACAGTGAGAGATAAAGCAAAGTCAAAAAAGAGAGTAGTTGTTGGACAGATGCTGTCATAGAGCTGTTAGAACTTTTTGGCACTTATAGGGGTGAAGCAGTTAAAAATTTATATTTTTTTAATTTTTTTTTTTTTTGTGAATAGGCTTTTCAAATGCCAATAAACAGTTAAAAACATGTTTTTGAAGGTTGACGCCGCAGGCAAAATTTTTTTGGGGGGACGCTAATTTTTATTATTTTTTTTGTCGGTAAAAGGAAGGCAAACTGAGACCATTACCGGTTACCGGTAATTGCCGGTAGACTAGACCTGTTACCGACCAGAAAAGTAACCCTGTCAATGCTCAGAAACTTTTTTTTGTAGGTATAATGTTTTGTTTATGATTTTTTAATTTTACCGGTAATTCAACTTGTTGGTAATTGGAACACTACCGTATATGATATAATTCTACATAACCATACATATTTTTTCTAGTACTTTCTGTTTATTTTCAATGTTTTACTTAAGATTAAAAAAAAATAGAAATGATTAAGGCCACCAAACTAGAAATGGCTTTAAATCTAATTATGGGCCGAATACGAAACGCTAGATGCCTAATCATGCCAGTGGGCCGATGACCATGGCGTATAATGATAATGATGATGTTGATACATAATCTAGTATACATAATAGTCATTGCATATGCGTTTTCATACAGTTTTTTACTAGCTAGCTTTTTTATATTTTAAGAGGGGAGATATTCCTATTGGTACACGCAGCTTGTGCAATGTTTGTGCAAGCAAGCCGCGATAGTTGGAACAGTTTTTCTCTGTAGCCGCGGCGGTGTCAAGAGACACACCACCCTAGCTGCATGCCTGCCCTTAACAGGCCTCTTGTATCATCATTACCCGTATTGCCCGTATTACAGTGGCACAGCGATCTTTCCAGGCAGGCCTGCTCTTCTGCCCTCTGCCAGTCTCTAGGCCTAGCTCTAGGCCAATCTTTCTTTTGCCTCCCACTTCGGGTGCCAGCGAACACGGATGAAAAGAGAGAAGAGGAAAAAGAAAGAACTGAATGGTTGGAGAAGTAACATGACGCGAACCTAGAATCAATCATCGTAAGAGAAGAAAAGAAAGAGGACCTCGGCCAATTTGCAATTCGATTGCCCGTCTTTCACTGCCGTTCGAGAGGAGAGAACGATCAATCAAAATGGAAAACAAAAACAGCACCCAATAAGGGGGCTCAGAAGCTTCTTGTGCTGCGATCAAAGCAAGTATGCAAGAAACAAACCGGAATGAGAAAAGAATAAAAAAAAGATGGACAGTTGTCTGGACATTTGTAAAGAGACAATTTGAGGGCTTGCGCCGATCCGCTTTCTGATCGAATGACAAACAAAAGAGAGAAAAAAACAAATAAGGAAACGACAGAGAGCAATCAGCACAGCCAATCAGTCAGGTCGAACGTTTACTCACTGAGTCATCCATCCACTCGCTCGATGGATTGATTGATGAAGAGACGGACGGATCATCTTGCATAGATATGAACCCTTCATGCACATCCAGACACACAGACACAAGGAAAGAGAATGTGCACACGAACTTCCAGACTTCTGCGTACATGAAACTGACAAGGAAGGAGAGAAAAGAGGGGAAAGGGGCATGCAAAGGCGAGAAACAAGGCCAATCAGCCAACGAACAAAACGAAACAAACACAATAAATGAAAGAGATGGAACACTGTCACAGCGCCGCCTTGCACAAACGCCCCATGGACCGACGGACCGGATAGAGAGAGGAAAACGCACCGTTTGACTTCCTTCTCAACCAACCAGGGGCCCCCCGACACAGAAAGAAAGAAAGAAAGAAAGAAAGAAAAGCAGACAGATGGGAATAATGGACTGGGCAAACTTCGAAAGGAAATACTTGACAGTCTACAGACAGATAATTTATGCACATGTACACAGGATGCATGCATATATGCCGGCAGGCAAGCGACTCCAAGAAAAACAAGTTGCACTTCAATCCTTCCCAGGCGAACTCTCAGAACGGAGTTCTTACTTCTTTCCTCCCATTCAACCAAAGGACAAATCGAAGAAGAAAAAGAAGAAGAAGAAGAAGAAGAAGAAGAAGGACAGAAATAGAAACACAAAGGGAACGAAAGGAAAAGAAAACATAAAGACAGACACCAAGATCGAAGAGACAGGCAGGAAAAAATGCAGAAGAATGGACGAGAAAGGAAGTGAAAACAAAGAAAGGGGGACCTCGAAAAACTCTAGAGAGAAGAGAGAGAGAGAGAGAGACAAAGACGCAATCAAGAGGTGTCTCAACTCTCCCCCCACCCCCGACAGATCATCGAAGCATCTTCGGAAAACGAAAAGTACCCTGCAGGGCAAAAACACAAACAAACAAACAACCAGAGAGAGAGAGAGGAGGGAAAAGAACCAGAAGAGAAGCAGACAGAGCAAAATTATAGAACAGAACACGAACCAAAACAGAACAAGATTCACCGACAGCGATGTCACGCGTCTTCACAGCAAGCCCTGCAGTAGGAGTACAATGTCGCTCCCTCCCTCCCTTCCACCCTCGCCCGCCGTCCTTTGCCCTCCCTTCAAGTCAGTAAGTCGTGCGCTCTTTTGATCAAACGAAGAACGAGAAGAAAAGAAAAGAGAAGGAAACGGACAACACAAAGGAAGAATCCCTCTTCAGACTCCCTCCATTCTCCACAACCTTTCCTGGTCAAAAGTATTTAGCCCCCAGTTTCTTTTTTTTTTCCTGGGCCGTCTCTCTCTTGTACTTTCTTTCCCTTCCCTTCCCTTCCCTTCCTCTCCACTGCTTCATTCCTCAAGGCAGCGACTGAGTGGCTGACACGGAAGGGCACGAATGGGGGAGCAAATGAAAAGAGAAAATTAAAGGAAACAAAACAAAACAAAACATGCGAACGAAAGAACCAACCACCAAAAATCACTGCATGCGTCCCATGCAACTTCTTGCCGCTTCCATTTCCTCCCTCACTTGCCTGCCTGCCTGCCTGCCTTTCTTTCTCCTTCTGTCTGTCGAGCCAGCCTCTGCCTTTCCTTGTCTACCTTTTTCTCGTTGCTCAAGTTTCCCCTCCTTTTTCTCTCTTGCCCTTTGGGTCTCACGAGCGGAGCGGGAAAAGAAAGCAAACGCAAAAAGCATACCACTTTTCCAACAAAGAAATTCACGAAAGAAAATTTGGTCACAAAGACGAACAATCTCATTGGCCAAAAAGAATGGACCTCCTTGTTCCTCCCTCTCCTTTTCTCCCTCCCTCTCTCCTCCGTTTGCTGCTTGAGTTCTTTCCTTTCTACTCTTCACTGCTTCGATCGCTAATCACAGGAGGCCGGAGGCACGGCAGAGGAAAGGAAAATGCGTGCACCCTCCTCTCTCCCAGTCAGATGGCCTGCACTGCCCTTTCTTTTCTGTCTCTCCCAACCGAAAGACAGAGCAGAGGTGCTCTCTCTCGGGGAAAATATCATGCCGTGCCCTCACGTAATCTCTCCCTTCCCTTCCCCCCCTCTGCTGCTGGCTGCTCCCTGCTGCTGCTGGCACTGGTGCCCCCCTGAGGGCCCACTGCTGCGTGTGCGCTCTGATAGAGTTCCGAAAATCTGCATGAGGCAGGGAGGGCTCGCACAACAGCCCAGAGATGAGAGAAACATCACATCATAGAGATTAAAAGCGACGTAGAAGGATTCGTGAGCAGATCAGAAAGAAACGAGAGGCCGTCAAAATGTTTTTGATGCGCGAACCGAACAAAGTTTCTGTGCGTGTTCTTGCTGTGCATTTACTTCTGTGTTCTCCCGAGTATAGCACGGAAAGAAAAGATGAGACAGATGTCCAATTGTGAAGACGGACGATGAGTGAGTGAGTGAGTGAGGATCCTGCTGTGCGCCCCTCTCAAACCCGCGTCATCTCTCCCACACGAACGTGAAAGACATAATCGTATACCGAAAAAAAAGAGATCCCTTGTGTACCCATTTCAACAGGCAGGCAGCTAGTCCGTCTGACTGACTGAGTGACCTGCTTTCTCGCTTTGTCAAAAGCTTCCAGGGCCGTCCTGACTCCACCAGCTCACCCTTCTCCAGCACGAAAACCTGAGAAAAAAACAGCAGAGTAGGCAGTTCTGTGACTGATTGTTTTTTCTCTTATCGTGCACCCCTCCAGAGGCTCTCTCTCTCGTCCTGTCTTCCCGTATTACTTCCTCACACGAGAGAGACTCACACGAACCTCCCCTCCCCCCATAGAGAAACTGTGTGTGCGTGCGTGTGTGTGTGTGTGTGTGTGTGTGTGTGCGTGCGTGTGTGTGTGTGTGTGTGTGTGTGTGGGTGCGTGTGTGGGTGTGTGCGTGCGTGCGTGTGTGTGTGTGTGTGTTTGTGTGTGTGTGTGTGTGTGCGAGTGTGTGTATGTATGTGTGTGTATGAGTGTGAGTGTGTGTATGTATGTGTGTATATGTGTGTGTGTATGTGTGTGTATGTGTGTGTGTGTGTGTGTGTGTGTGTGAGTGTGTGTATGTGTGTGCATGTGTGTGTGTATGCGTGTGTATGTGTCTGTATGAGTGTGTATGTGTCTGTCTGTGTGTGTGTGTGTGCGTGTGTGTGTATGTGTGTGTGTATGTGTGTGTGTGTGTGTGTGTGGGGGGGGGGGGGGGGGGGGGGG
>JAHBMJ010001532.1:5000-29590 GCA_018398765.1 Chromera velia
GACTCTACCTCCCACCTAACCCGCCCCTATACCCCCGTTTACCTGCCCCCCCTCACTTTTTTTCTGCATGAGGGGGCGTCCGATGAGCAATTCCCCGAGAACACAGCCGAGTCATTACCACCTTGGTGGAACCCCCAGGTGGCTCTTTGCATTCTCTGAAAAAGAGGGAGGGAGAGGATCGAAATGCAAACAGACAGGGAGAAGAGAGGGGACTGATATCGGGGGGGGGGGGTCCCGGTCCGCGCGGAGCGCAGTCCAGGTTCGTATAGGCATGAGGACACACACAACACACACATAGACAAAAAGGGGGGATAGAAGTGAAAAGACAGAGTAGTCTTTGAAAAAAAGATGCCTTGAGAGCGAAGATGGGTATTACTGTTTTATAATGCGTCCGCTCCTCCCCCTCCTGCAAAAAACGGCAAGGATGAGTTTTATTCGTTGAAAAAAAAAATAATACTTGTGACACTTTGGGTGAAGACAGATCCAGAAGTGTCATTGAACAGTGGCTTTGATTTGACTTGTCTGTGACACTTATGACATTTATGACACTTTTTACAATTATTTTGTAAAAATATAAACATACATACATCATATCGTCCTATTCTCTTCAAAAAAAAAAGTAAAAAGAAACAAAAAAAGAATTTTGGGGGAAAAGTGTCACAAACGTCACAAGTGTCACTGTAAGCCGGATCTCACCTCATCTTTCAATGATACTTTCATTTAAGGTGTGACACTTTCATATCTGGTATAACGTTTTTGATTCGATAAGGGAGAAAGGTAGGGAGAAGGGCTATAAAAGATGGAAACAAGTAGACAAAATAAGGGGAAGCGGTATAACAAGCAAGCTACCAGGGTTTGAGGGAACTGTGCAGCGGTATCTTAGAGTCTGGAAGAGGACAGAAGCAGTCCACTTGAAAAAGTAAGATATAAAAGATAAAATGGTCTGGTAAAGCAGATACAAAAAATGTGGCGGGACATCTATCAGAAATTTGCCGGTAGGACTGCTAGAGATTTATCACAGATCTGCAGGACATCGGTTAGAACTGTCTTCAAACTGCCAATGAATGCATGAGCAAATGAAAAGGGCTGACCGGTGCTTATTCTCGTGAGTCCATTTTTTTTTTGCCTCGTCATATGCACCTTCTGCGTATGCCCTCTCCCGGTGCCCTCTCGGCATGCGTCTTTTTTCTTTTTCAACAATCTGCAGTCACAAAGTGAACATGGAAGAGATAAACAGACATGGAAGACGGGTGCAATCAGTTGTATGGAGCAAGGTGCATAGACCGAAAAAAAAAGTAGACAGCTTGTGTACTCAAGGGTGGAGACTTGCTGTTATACAACAGGGAGTCAGCCAACATAATAAAAAAAAGCTTGGCAGCCAATGGACGTGGTTGCTTGACACTGTGCATCTCAGCAAAACTGCATGTGTGAAAGTGCTGCAGATATACGTGCAAGAATGCCGCGGTGGCCAACTTTTTTTTACATGCTGTTTCCTTTTTGGTCGCGGTTAAATGAGTAAAAACAGTCAGACATTTTGCTCTCTTGACTAAACGTGATTGCCCACGTGTTACCGATTCACCATAAGAAATAGAACGCCATTTTTTGCCATACGATCCTCACCATGCCCAATAAGACCGTTCGACTGGTTTTTGAAAAACGAAGGCCTCACAAGCTCCCGTCGGCATATATATCCCGATAAAATGACTTAAAGAAAGCTGTTTGTTTCCATATAAATACAATGGATCCTGCTTAGCTGAATCAATATCGGAAATCCGGTTTTCTTTTCTTTACTTTTCCGTATCTAACGACATATGTCAAGAAAGACGGTCAAGAAAAGAAACAGTTTTGAATTGGTTTTAGTTGGAAACAAGTGATGCATATTAAAACGACGGAGGATTACATCCATCCCGAATCGAATAAGGCTCTTGCTATCATATGTGGTAGCCAAAATGGTTTAACTGTGATTAATTTTGATGATATGGATGAGTTTGAATGAATGGTCAAAGAACATCCGGAATTAAAAAAGTGCTACACGGTCAAGTTACCAAATGCATCGTTATTATTTGTATTGCAAATATGACCCAGAGGTATCAACCACTACTCATGGGCTGAAATCTTACAATAAGATAGATATCTGGGGTGATGATAGTCTGATTTTTGCCCCTCTAACAAAATATACCCTTCAAAGTGAAAAGTAGAGTCTCACTTCTCTTGCGATTCCACCAGTGGAATCCTATGGGCCCTCCCATATTGATCCTCTAGCCTATCCAGAGGACTTCTCAAACTGCTATTCTCCCGAATTCCTGGCCCTCTCCTATTAGAGGACCACAACGAATACGTCTCCGTGACGTACTTGTCTAGACCGATACAGATAATCCGAAATAAATATCTGATCAGTCCCTTCACCAGACAGAAAATCTATGAACTCCCACAGTCCACAGTACGCTCCTGCTGGTGGCCTTGTGCATTACTCAGAGCACAAAAGAACCACAGAGAGACATAGGGCACAGTACAGATCCTACATATGAAGTTCTGTCAATCTCTAGGTCACGTCTCTCATTCAGACGGACGGTAACCGCCGTGCACGTCTGTCTGACTGTCTGGAAATTAATTCGGGACCGGAATTAATTCTGAAGCCTCCGATGGCATAACCGCACCATCGGCCTACTTAAATCCCATATGAAGCCCCGGAGTACACACCAACACGGTGAGGGCCTCGGGTGTATTTCTAACGCCAAAGTGCATGTGGGCCATACCATGGAACTCACAACATGCATACCTCTGTCGCAGGCGCCCCGCCACCCCATATGGACGGGCCGCTGCGTGTGCGTCGCTCCTTTCTCTGGCTTGGGGTGAAGGGACGAATGGAAATGCCGGGACCGGAATTCACCCTCCGCGAATCCGACCAGGAACGGGACCGTCGTTTGCTTTCACACACCCCCTCCCGAGCCCCCAAGGAAAGACTATGGAGCACGCTGTACAACACACCCCCCTCTGATGAGGAGGAATCGGGAAGCATGAGAAAAGACCGTTCTTTAATCATCCGGCTCCCCAATTTTTTTCCTTTTCCTCTTTTCCTGTTGCACAATTACAAAAGAATTACTCATGTATCGTTGACCTCTTCTCTCCTCATTCCTTTTTCTCATGCTCGCACGCGCCGTCCTCTCCAGACGTCATTCATTATCTGTTAACAAGTGAGAGCACACCGGGCTTACGCGTGTGCAGGGCTTACAGGGGAAGAGATACCAGCCAACCAGGTTGGCAAAACGGGATAAAAACGAAACCACACCGGGGAAAGCGAAAGGAACAGCACAGAAGAACACAGGCCCCTAGCCCATGCCTACTTATGCTAACAAACACATGGGATATACAGCCTATCTGCCTCCAGATGTAGCCCCGCCCCACACACAGAAAACTAAATATATCTAGCATGCAGGAGCACGCGCTACCTGTCATGCTCCGTGCTCCGGACGGACCCTGCTCTGAACGTTCGAAAGAAATAAAGGAAAGAAAGGCAAACAAAACACAAGCATTCCTCATGCAACCAAAATGCAGTTCTTTGGAAACCAAGAGCTTTTGCCAGCCTCAGCATGCCCTGCCCCCTGGTAAGGAGACCCATTCTCCCCGAGCAGGTCTGTCAAAAGAAAAATCCTTACCACCTTCTCCCCGAATTCTTCCTTTCCTTCTTTCACGCACTCGGGCCCACGGTATATGTGGATGGCCACCGACCATCACAAAGGAAGGGAAAATGTTCTGCATGCCGTTCGGGTTAGCAATGGGTTAGGCCCCCTAACGTAAACCAGCAGCTCAAGGAAAACACGACTGCGAAAGGTCTCTGCCTCCATAGACAGGTCGGGAAAGCCTCTCCCTCTCAGCTCCTTTCCATCTGTGAAAACAAAGTGAATAAGGGAAAACCCGAAGTCTTAGACGCCCACACCCGGCTAGCGTACACCGTCCATGCACGCCCCTATGATGCGACGAGCTTCCCTGGGCCATGCGGAAATCCAAACAAAAAAGAAAGAGGGAGAGAGAAACAAATATACAAAACCGAACTGTACTTCAAGGAAGGTGCCCCCGAGGCACCCCCTACCCCTTCACGCATGCCTTGCGGAAACAATTAAAAATCACAGGAGAGCCACCACGTACTCCCCTGACCTTCTAGAGAAAGGATTTCATAAACACAAACCTACAAAACCGAACACACCCGGGCTTACACTCACCCCTAACCTGACCTTCCAACGCGGAGGACAGGCCTCAAGCAGGATGAGAGGCCGGCAGAGGAAAGAAGCGCCCACAACACACCTGAGCTCTCATCCTCACCCAAGATGCCCCCTGCACTTGGATCATATCTCTCTTACACGGCAGCTACACATCCGACCGGGACAGTTCATTATGAACGCAGGACGCCCTTGCGATCCTGCTAAAGCGCTGTGCATAGAGAGAAGAGACAAAGAGACGAAAAGTATCAGTGTGCGCACAGCGGTCTTTCCCCCTGCTTAGGCTGCCACCTGCCAGACGTGATGCTCCCTATGAGCACCCTCCCCCTTTTCTATCTACAAGCTCCCGTGGATCCACTCGGAGGTGATGCAAAGCCCTGCAGGGAGTGAGACGAAAGTACAGATCAAAGCGTCGGTCATGCAGCACGCCAACTCCATCACCGCAATGGAGCGCAGACAGGCAGCCAGATCATGAATGGACGCGAACAAAAATCCTTCATGCTCCCCATGCCAGCTGACAGCATTCTTTCAGTCTGCTTAACTGTTCTGGCCAGGCCCATTCTGCTCAAAACGGAAGAAGGAAAGCGCACAGGGATCGGACTGTTTGAGTGCTTCGGGCACTCACCTTCACTGCGTAAACAGCCCGTCTGTTTCCTGCGCATGGATTTCTTATGCAGACGGGCACTAAACGTGGAGTGCAGGACAACGGATGTGAACAGACAGGGTAATGCCTCCTCATGAACGTCGGATCCACCCGCCCATACACCCCACGTAATTGACCATAGTCTACGATCGTTTGTTCTACCCGAACTGCCCTAAACAAAATTTAATGCTCGGTTTACATGAATTTTGGGCCCGCCTATTGCTTGGCCTCATGCATTGCCCGAGCATTGGATGCTTTGCCCATGATGTAGAGGCATATACATCAACTACACCAGAGCGGGAAAAAATAAACAAACACACACGAACATAAACAGGACGAGACAGAACAGGACAACTACCGAACACGCATGGCTGCAGAGGTGTACGGAAGGGTGCAGCAGAAGAGGACCCGCTCCTCTGGCTTTCTTGCTTTCCTGCCTAACTCTTCTTGCTCTCCTGCCTGGCTGAGCCCACGCCTACCCAGCAGGAGACCCCTTGTCTCCTACCCCTCTTTCTTGTCACTGCCCCATCTAGTCGCCTATCTGGGAGAACAGATTAACGAGAGAGAGAAACGGATAAAAGGGACGAACAGTACCTCTGGCCTATCTAGCTCCTTTTATGCCTGAACCCAAACCCCAGTCGTCCCCACCCTGAGCAAAACTAAACCCTATACACGCCTACCTGCAAAGAGACGACAGAAAGGAAAGAGCAGACGACAGAAACAGGACACAAAATAGAGAAAGAAAAGGCCCCGCACCCCTCCCCTCCAGAAGTTCCACGCCGCCGGATTCACGCCATCTCCCCACCAGGGAGAGCGCACTTGGTTATCACGTTCGCCACGTTCCTCGATCGTGCAATCCACTGGAGATCTGCCCCAAGGACACGCATCTCCTGAATGCACCACTCTAAAACGCCCTGCATAGTCGCATCGGTCTGGGCCTTGCAAGACCGGAACTGGTCGTGGAGGGGGCCGGAGTCCGTGTAGACAATCACACGGACCTTCTTAAGGCCCCACATTGCCTTAACGAGGGCAACGATGCCGAAGAGCTTCTTGAGAAGAAACTCAAAGGCGAGCACCTCCCCGGCGGTAGAAGACCCGACCTTCCTGCCCGCCCTCTTGGTGGCCCACATGATCCAGTTCTCCAGGAGGGACCGCAGGTCCCCTCGCAGCTCGATCAAGTGTAGGATCCTGACAACATAACCCAACCGTGCAGCGTAGGTCGCAAACTTGAACGCTGCGTCGAAGTACGCGTGCACGATGGGCACGAGCCCCACGCTCGTGAAAATTCGCTTGTCAGGGTGCCCCTTCAGCATCTCAATGATTCGCACGACTGTCTTAAAGACGCGTCTGGAGGGCTTGGAAATCGACTGCGCTACCGTGTGGCCCCAAACCGTACAGAGCGGATTCATCCTCACCCCCCACTGCAGAGTCCCGACTCCAATACGGATCGGCTTCTCATACTGGTTGTCGACCTCTTCCTCGGTGGAAGGCTCAACACTCTTGCCGTCCAAACCCTTCCAGGGTTTGCTCGGACGCTTCTCCTTCAAAATCTCCCATAGAGGAGCGGTGTCGGTGTTCTCGAGGTACGAGACCTGGGAGAGGTGAATCTCCTCCGTGGAGACTCTGGAGATGTCCACTCCAGAGAACTTCCTCTCTGATCCCTCCCCAATCACACACACGGACCCAAAGCCCAGCCTCTGGTTGAGGGTCTCCTGAAGGGCCTTGTGCTCCTTTGGAGGGGCTCCAGTCAGCAAATCGTCTATCCAATTCATGACGATGGCTTGGGCTCTCCCTCCCTCAGGGGGAGCCTTGACTGCGATGGCCGTGTCCACGCGCTTGAACCCCAACTCCTTGTACACCCCCTCCAACTTATGGTCGAAAAGCTGGGCCGCACAGGGCAGTCCATAGAGGCCCATCTCCACCAAGTACGTACCCCCGGGCTCGTCGTACTTGTCGTCAGGGATGTCCTTGAAGGGGTTCACCTCAGGAACTCGAGGCAGCATAGAGGGCAGTGTCGCGCCGACCCGCTCGGCGTTGTGATCCTTGGAGGTCAAGAAGGCAGCGGTCACATCCGCCGCCCCCATCTCCATTCCTGTGGACACAATGAAAAGGCAGACGGTGTTGATCCCCGCGACGGAAGGCGTTCCGACGTAGGTGTCAACGAGTCGGCCATCTAGGAAGCCCTTTGCGAAAAACCTCGCCTTAGGCTTCCGGCCCCCATCGTCCGTCTCTTTCCAAGTGTATCGCCAGCCCATGCCGACGACCGCCCGAACCTCGTTCCTCTTGACCCTCCTGCCGAGCGTCCGATTTCCCACAATGTTGACCAGCCACTCCTTCAGGGCAGCAAGCTTGTGAGACCGCGAGTTGATCTCCTCTTTTATGGCGGGGAGCTGGGTAGAGCCCTTCTTGAAACGGCTCATCTCCTCCTCGTACACGGCAGCTCCCATGAACAGGAAACCTGACCGAGGGTTCCTGGATGAAAGGCAAAACAGGTGAGGAAGACTGCACCACCTACTCCTGGTGGGGCTCTTGGGCGTCCCATCCCGCTTGGGACTGCCCTCTTCCCTCTCCTACGCCATCGCCCCAGCGAACGACGGAATGCCTCTCTCCTCCCGGAAATCATCATTCCAGTTCCTCCCCGTCACCTCGGGCACTTTCCTTGCTCGCTCCTCCCTCAAAACCTCTATCGCACAGAGGGTGTTGAACTGCTCCCACTGCGGGCCTTGCAAAACCTCATCCACCTTGTTCATCTCCTCAACCTCCTTCTTGGGCGGGTTCTGCCTCACGGCGGGTCTTTCTCCTGCCCTGGGAAGTTTCCCACCCCCCAGGACACCCCGCTCATCATCCGAGGAGCTGCTGTCGCTCCCGGAGCCCAGGCCGCTTGCCTCAAACGTTGACAAGCTTGCTTCTGAGACATACCCGTCCCTGTCCATAGACGCAACCACAGACGGAGGCTCCTCATCCGTCTCCACATTCTCCGCAATAGGGCCCAGTGGCTCAACTCCCCCAACCTCATTCCCTTCATCAGATGCCCCCTCGGCAGCAGGAGGACCCCCATGATCCTCCGCTTGCTCCTCTCCGCCTGCGTTCAAAGGAACACCAGGTTGAGACTCAGCAGCCTCGGGGACAACACGTAACTCCCCCACAGGAGGCACAGCAGGGACAACAGAAGAGGAAGGCACAGCAGAGGAAGACGACGATGCGGAGGGACCTGCAGAAACCGCATCAGCAGCGCCCTTTGCACCCCCTACCCTTTCTTCCTCCGATAGTTTCCAAACTCCAACTTCACGGAGCTGGATAGGGTCGTCAATCATGTGTACAGCCTCTTCGGGGACTCTCCCCCCCCGAATGTTGAACACGTGCTTGATAGACGACCGCTTCACTCTCCCATCCCTAATTTCCTTGACCTTAAAAGCGAGGGGGTCCCTTACCGACAGATCAGGTGCGAGGTCTGCCCATCCATAGCTCCTATACGCCTTTGAATGGAGGGCCACGAGCTTTCTCCTGTTGTCCCTCTGGACAACTGTCCCCTTCACGGGGTGGGACTCCATTGGCTGATGATCGTACGAGGAGAACTCCAGCGCAGCTGGACCCAAAACTCTCCTCTCTTGGATGGGAGTTCCTTGTTCGGACCAGGACCTATCTGCGCCCCCCGGGTGCGCGGAAGGGTTAATCGGCCTATCCTCCGGTTCCGATTCGTCACCTCTACCCCTCTAAGCAGAAAACTCTGCCCCTCTTTCGTCGTCTCCGTTGTCCCCGGAGAGGATCCTTCTTACAGACAATCTTCGCGGTCATCTACGAGCAGATAGATGGAGGCGGGCCCTCTCTCCCACGGAGATGCCATGATGTAGAGCTTGGGAAGATCCTGGAAGAACGTCCCCCCCGCCATCTCCACCTCCCTTATCATTATTGCCCCCGCCCTAGTCTCCTCCAGAACAACCCCCTTCAGGTGGGTCGTGCGGAGAATCGTCTGGGAAAGGGTCCCCTTGACCTCCATCTCCATCAGGAGGATCCCCCCCATCATCTCTATTGTCTGGGTCTGACCCGCTCGTTCTGCCCCACAGCAGAGATTCAGAAGCGAAGGTGTCTTCATCATTCTCCTCATCCTCAGCACCCGAAACACGAGCGCGAGGGGACCCTTCCCCTCCCCTTCTGTCTCTGCCAGTCTTTGCCACAGACGCATGCGAGAACTCCTCCCAATCTCGGTCCCCGCGGCCGACCTCGTTCTTGTTAACCCTGTCCCTGGGGTCCTTGGGAGGGACGACCTCTACCGTGGGGTCTTCTCTCTCGAACACGATGGGGCGCGAGCGGTCATCGTAGTGCTTCAACCGGTGAAACATGCACCTGACCTGGTAGCACATCTCACAGACGAGGCACCACGCCTTCTCATCTTTGTTGCTTTCTGTCCCCCGGAACACATCCCAAAAGTGTTCCATCATCCGATCTTCTCCTTCCGTATACGCCCGAATGCTTACAGCCACCGGATCCGGGTCGTAGGAGCTCGGTAGAACATAGTTCTAGAACTCGATCTGCTTGTACCCGTAGTACCTCTCGGGAAAACCGACAGCCATGGACAGCCTGACTGTCCAGAACTTCCCCTCCAAAGGGGTCCAGTAGGCATACTCGGTTCCCGGGGGCTCAATCTGAGACAGCCCGTCTGTCTCCCTCAATTCCCTGTCAGCCTCAATCCACTCCTGCTTGGGCCTGTCCAAGTAGTTGAGCGCCGTATGCATGTAGTATTGCCCCCTGCGCTTGCCTCCAGCCGCATCCTAGGCCGCATCGGGAGCAATGGAGACTCGGAGACTCATCAAAGTGGTCCACCCCTCTGGGATTTCAATCCAACGGGGCTGTGGAGGTGAGTGCAGATAGATGCCCTGGTTCTGTGACATGATCTTCTTGAGGCTCTCCTCCTCAAAATCGAAACCCATGTCTCCAGGGAACACCCCACGTGCTTCCTGGATTTCTTTCTGCGTCCTTGTAGCACTCCCACTTCTCCACGAGTCCCCCTTGACGCCCGTCGTCAGTTGGGGTGCCAAGTAGTTCTTGAGGGTGTCCAAAACCTCTTCCTGAGTGATCTCCCCCAGATCGGGGTAGAGCATGAGCGCAAAACGACGAGTCCAAGCGTCATACACCCCCCGGCGGTACGTCATGAACACCAGCCGCTCCACCTTCCAATTGTACCCCAGGGGCTCCCCGTCTGCCCCCAGGAGGCGGTTCCCCTTCTTGTCATAAAAGACGGGGCCTGGATCCTTCACCCGCCTTCCCCGTGAAGGAGCGCGATTGTGCTGCCGCACCGTCCCAGGCGTTTGCAGCACCCCAGGGCCTGACGGGTCCAGGATGGTCCCCTTCATCGAGGAGCCGAGCGGGACAAAATCCGGCAACGGCGACTCCCCGGAGTCGACAGAAGCCCTGTTGGACACAGCAAGAGAGGGAGACCGTGCTCGGGCGCCCGCCGCCCCTGCTTCTCTTACCGAGGCCTCTGCCTGAGCAGGGGAGGGGTCGGAGGGCTCTACAGGAGCAGGAGGAGGGAGGGAGGGAGGCAGTGCAGAGGGAAGGGCAGGGGAAGAGGGGAGGGCAGAGGAAGACGATGACGAAGCCGATGCCTGCGCCTCCGTGCTTGAAATCTCCTGATAGCCCTCACAAAGGTGTATGAGGCGAGGGGCCTCCCGCAAGCCCATAACACCTTCACCCTCATCCGCCAGTTGGAAAGAAAATTTCCTCACCAGCCACTGTGTCTATCGCTGCAACCCCTCGTACCGTCCTACCGGAGATATGCCCGGAAGGACTAGAGGGAATCCCCTGTGACCGAGGTCGCTTCTCCCAGCCCGTCTGCGATAGCGAGCTCCTGTGCCCCCCTCCTGTCTTGCAGAAGTTTTCCAGAGTCGGGGATCCTCCTGGTCTCCGCCCACCGAAGCCAGGAGGATGGTCACCGTACCGTCTTGATCGAATCGAGGCCCCCTCCAGAGGCGGAGGTTGTCCAGGACTGTCTGCAGATGCTCGAGATGGACCTGCAAGATGGTAAAACGTTCCCCTTGAACGTTTCTCTCCTTATGCCTGTGGAGAACCGCGACAACAGCGTGCGTGAGCGGAGCCAAAAACTGCATAATGACTCCACGCAACTCCATTCCCAGGGAAGGCATGGACACCACCGCGGTGTCCCCCACTCTCCATCCAGGAGGCGCTCTCCGAAAGGTCAAGGTAAAAGGGATGCCCCCCACCGTTCTGTGAAACGCACAGAAATCCCCCCAACGTTCCCCCATCGCCACGAAGTGAATCACAACAAAGGGAAACCGGTGGTTCGGGTCCGACATGAGGAGGGCCACTCCCTTCCGATTGCTGCGGATGCAACGCTCGACCAGAGCCTGCAGACCCTTGCCAATGTACGGAAGTCCCTGACGGTACTCGATAGGGTAGAATCCTGGGGACCCGTCCCCCCGGAGCCACGACTGGAAGGAGACACCCGCTCCGGCCTTCTCTCCATCCATGCATACCGGGTGCGGACGCCCCAGCCAGCGAGCAAAGTAATGCGCGCAGTCGATGAGGGAAGCCTCATCCTTCTTCTTAGCTGGATAGGCCAGAGAGAACCCGGCTTCTGGCTTGTAGAGGACGACCATCATCCCGAATCCCCCTGTCTCGGCCTTCGCGAGAAGGACCTTGAAGAACTAGATGTCGATGATCCAGACCGTTCCCTTGATCGGCCTCCAATCTGCCGACAGCTTCTCACTCCTCTTGTAGATCCGGGGAGTGATCGCGTTCTTCAGCTGACAGAGGGGACACCCAGAAACCCACCTTCTGCAGTCCTCATCGACGTCAATGCCCTCAGCCACGAGAGTCTCCTTGAGATCGTTGAAGTTCTGGTGTCCGTAGCGCGCGTACAGCGCCATCACCTCACGCTGCTGGTCGACCATAACGGCCAAAAAGGCAGCCAGGTGCGTCCGTTCGAACCCGTAGTCCCATGGTTTGAAGTGGTCAGCACCCCCAGCATCAAACTTTCTCACCACAAAAAAGGGACCTTACGGATAGTGGTCGGTGTCCGCCAACTCCGAGGCAGTCCATCCACCCACGACCCAATACGTGATCAGGTAGGCAGCCACTGGGACCTCGACGCCATCGGGAATGGCCCTGAAGTCCTTCTTGGCCGACCTCTTCTTCAACACGTCGGGGAGAAGGGTTCGGGAAATCCTCTCATAAGGATCCTTTTGCTGCCTCATCCTCTGCATCTTGTTCTGCCGGTCCCACACCTCCTCCAGTGACTGGAACCGGTACCCGCATGAACCTCTTTGAGGACCACCCCCAAGAAAGTGCTCGAAGGACTCGTTCGGGACGGCTTTGTAGTGCGGGCTGCGGTCATACACGGCTCGAGGGAGGTGGTTGAGGCCGTACCCGTCCGGCCTCTCTCCCCAGGGCTTGTGGATTATGTAGGCCTCCGGTGCCCCCACCTTGAAGGGGGTATCCATGACCTCAACATCAACCTGCGGAATGCCCTGACGCACCCCCTCCTGGTACATCAGGTCCATAGACAGCCTCACCCCATGTGAGATCTGCCTCTCCTCCTTCGTCTTCTCAGCCCATATGCGGTAGGCGGGAAGGACATCCTTCGGCAAAGACCGAGGGACGAAGAGGCCTGCACCAGGAGCATTTCGAATCAGCACGTCAGGGAGGTTCGGCTGATTAACCGTATGGAGGAGGCAGGGGACGACAATGTTCTTTGGAGCGCCGGAAGGGTCATGATTCCCGAACCGGATGCCAAGAATCGCAGGACAAGAGAACACCGCCTCATCGCCCAGTCCCCGCGACTGAAGGGGCAGCTCCAGCTGCACCTTCCACTCAATGAAATCTTGTTCCGTAACAAGATGCTCATAGTGCTGGTGCCGCGTCTTTCTGGGAAGCCCTCCGTCCGGAGGCCCGTCCCCCTCCTCCCCAGCACCCTCCGTAAACAAACCCGTCCAGTCTGGGATATCCGGCTCCCCAAAGGCACGGATAAGGCTCCTCACCTTCCTCCAGGAGATGAGGTTCCTGAACGTACAGGAGTTAATATGGATCTTGATGACCCTGTACTCGACAAGCTCGGGGTTTTTGGATCTCGCATTTCCCGAAACCTGGTAGACCTCGAACTTCTCCGGAAACCCAGCCCGTCGCCGGGTCCTGTTTGGGTCGTTCATCAGTTCACTCTCGTACTGGGAAACCATGTAAACAGCAGACTTCGAACCACAGGGCACCGCTCCCATGGTGGTCTCGTCCTCCGGTCCCCGCGTGCGAGAGATGGACTCAGGGAAATGGGGGTCCTGCTCCTCCATCATATCCCTGATGCGCTGGACTCCTCCCGCAGTGAACTCCGACTGGAAGGCTTGCATGACCGTCATGTAGGTCTCCAAACCTGCAGGGAAGATAGCCCACCCCATACATTCCAAGCCTGTCCGTTCAGGCTCGTCGGACAAGATTGTTTGCCAGGCTCCACAGACTCCTTCTCTCCATACATCGACCCCCGTATGGTTCCCAACAGGATCCCAGGCAGACAGGCGCTCCACAGCCCTATCATGCCACACGTGGAAGGTCGTTGTGTCATAGTCGGGCGAGTACTTAGCTCCCGGCTCATAGCACAAAGGAAGGCCAAGGCGGTCTGCAAAGCGAACCTTTCCGAGAGACCCCTCCCCGTGAGTGGTCTTCTGCTCACCCTTGGACGCGTGGATGGTCAGGTGGAACGAGTCCCCCTGCCTACGTGAGATGCCACCCATCACTACGACATTATCATCATCGTCCTGACCCCCAGGACCGACAGTCTGCAAGGACACAGGAGGAACACTACCCCCCCGCTGCGCCTGTCCGGAGTCTGAGTTCTTCTTCTCGAAGTTCTCGTTGTTGAACCTGCCGGGAGAAAGGGTGCGCCCACCATGGCCGCGACCCCCACCGCCTCCTCTCCCCCCTGAACCGCCCCCACAACCAGGATAAGGAGACCCTCGACGGTCTCCGGAGCCGCCTCCACGGCCTCCTCCTCCCGGAGGACCCTTAGGGCGGCCCCCCGAGCCGCCCCTATCCTGCCCGGTCTTGTCCATCTGCTTCATCATCCACCGCTTCTTCGCATTCTCGTCAGGGCAGTTGTTGGGAGCATGGCCTATCGTTCTGCACGATGGGCAGCCGTCCTTCTTTTGAATCCAAGGACAGGCCCCATGGCCCCCCCACTCTGCATGTCCGTCCGGACGGTTGCATCTCAGGCACTGCCCATCGCGATACCCGTGGGGAAGGCTCTTCCTGCTGGCAGGATCCCAACACGCTTTGTCCTACAGAAACCCAAACTCTCCATCCCACTGACCGGGTGTGATGGGAGTTTCTCCAGGTCCTGCCATCGTCCCGATGAACGTATCCGACCCGGAGCCATCCCGGTGTCAGACACCATATCGATCGAGAACGGGGTTCCTGTTGGGGCCCCTAGGGTTAACAACGGCCTGAGTGGGAGGACGGTTCTTTCCTTCCACCCCCTTGTCATTATATCTACTGGAGGGAGCAGAGGAATTGAACCCAGGAGAGCGCCCCCGATTGGAGCTCCCCCCGCCATCCCTCTTGCCAAAACCCTCTCCTGCACTGCCCTGCCTCCCGCGATCAGAGTTGTCCCTGCCCTTCCCGCCAGAGTCAGGGGTCTTTCCTCCTAAGGGTTTCCCCCCCTTTGCCTTGGAAGGAGACTTCCTCTGCGGAACTCCCCCAGGCCCCGCGAACGCCACAAAAGGAACCTTCGGGATGATACCCCCCCGCGAGGCACCCCCCAAGTCCCTGACCCCGAAGGTTGCCGCCTTCTGTTCCCACTCTCTCTTCAAGTCCTCGACGAGAGCTCTCTTAACCAGGCCCCGGTCTCAGGCATCCCCGAGAGACTTGTTGAAGGTCTCCGCCTGGGCAGCGATGCCGTGGATCTCCTTAATGATCTCCACTTCGCTGGTGAGGTCCACCGGGTTCTGCCTCTCCTACCACCTCATGATGAGGTCGTTTGGCAGGTATGCCGTCAGAAGCCCGAGCTTGTACTTCACGCCAAGCTTATGGACGATGTTCTCCTCAACCAGGTGGTTCAGGAGACGCTTGTGATGCGCCAGCAGCTTGGTGTAGGTACCAAACCGACAGGGCTTGCAGGCAATCCTCTCGTACTCCAGGACGAAGGCCGAGGTCGAGTACTGGATCGTTTTGAAAAAGTACGCAAAGATCATCGCCACGACCTTATCTCACATCTCCATAAAGGTCCTCAGGACCGATGTCAAGATCTCCTCCAGGGTGTAGGCGATGAGGGGATCCTCAGGGTCATACTTGGGCCTCCCCTGAGTTCCATTCGACTCCCTGACTCCGAGGAAAAAGAAGATGTCAGGAGCACCCGGAGCCCCGACATCACTAGTACGCACCCCCCCACCTACAGACACCGTCGCACGATCAGGGGGAGACACAGCAGGATACACCCCCCCACCCGTCAGGGGGGTCATATGGAATACCGAAGGCAGGCGACCTTCAGCAGCACCCCCAGTGACACCCTTGGCCTGGGGAGGAGGAGAGAGCACGTCTATCTCCTTGCGGAGTTTGTCGGCCTACTCGTTCAGAGCAAACCCATCAGACGCCAGCTGGTCAATATGACTATACAGGGTCGCTACCAGCGTATCCCTGTTAGCCTTCCCAGCGTCGAAGACCTCTTTCTTCTCGGCCCAGGATGCCAGCTCTGATGTGTACGCCTCCTTCCCTTCAGACCCTTCAGAGAAATTGTCCCTCCTGGGTATGCCACTCAGCACTTCATTCTCCTCCTTCTGGATCTCCAGAATTCGGAGCTTGTCAGCACCCCGTGCGGTGTCCAGACCCGATATCTGGGCCACGAGGTCCTTGTACTGCTTCTTTTTTGTCTCCAGCAGGGTGGTGTCAGGTCGCATACCGACCACCTGCACCCCCCCACTGGAACTGCTGCTGCTACTGCTACGGCGGTCCCGCTCATCAGAGGCCGGACGCTGCTCACTGGACACGGGGATGGACATCTGACGGGAGGTGTCTGGTATCGCTCCTGTCTCCTCCTCCGTCTTCACCTTCGTCTCTGTTCAAGCTCCCCCATGGAGCTCTCCACCTGAAGACAACACAACAGGGCGAGACAGGGAGAGGGAGGAGGGTTCCTTCAGAGTTTGCAGGCAGAGGATCTGTTCGTTCAGAGCCTTCAACTGGGGATTAGAGATTTTTTTCTTCTCTCGGCGTGAGAGAAGCTCCCTGATTTCCATGATCCTCGCCTTGCCCATTCTCAGAACATCGGTCCGCTGCAGATATCTCTTCATCCACTCTGCATCGAGTCCACAACGTGCCTGTGGAAAATCCGGAGCTGCTCAAAAACTTCCGAGCTGAGGTGGGACACCCGTTCCACCACCTTTTCCAGCACTTCCACCTCGGTCCTTGCGACATAGTGCTTAACGTTGACCCCCAGCTTGTTCCTGTTAGTGAGGGTGAGCCCGCTGCACCACTCGTCCGAGTCCCCGAGAATGGACACAGCATCTGCATATTGCCGTACCCACTCGATGATGTCCGCATCGTCCGTGAGGCCGAAGACGCTCATGGTCTTCGCCTCCATACCCTTGATCACGACATACCCGTGGGGAGCGTCCTTTTTGGGACCCATGGTAAGTTACCTGCAGTAAGGAATCGGGAATACAACAAGGGGAATGTTGTCAGAATGACAACGGGAGACTCCCTCAGTGATGGCGCCAGTGAAAAGTAGAGTTTCACCTCTCTTAACATTCCACCAGTGGAATCCTATGGGCCCTCCCGTGTCGATCCTCTAGCCTATCCAGAGGACTCCTCAAACTGTTATACTCCCGAATTCCTTGCCCTCTCCTATTAGAGGACCACAGCGAATACGTCTCCGTGACGTACTTATCTAGACCGATACAGATAATCCGAAATAAATATCTGATCAGTCTCTTCACCAGACAGAAAATCTATGAACTCCCACAGTCTACAGTACGCTCCTGCTGGTGGCCTTGTGCATTTCTCAGAGCACAAGAGAACCACAGAGAGACATAAGGCACAGTACAGATCCTACATATGAAGTTCTGTCAATCCCTAGGTCACGTCTCTCATTCAGACAGACGGTAACCGCCGTGCACATCTGTCTGACTGTCTGGAAACTGATTCGGGACCGGAATTAATTCTGAAGCCTCCGATGGCATAACCGCACCATCGGCCTATTTAAATCCCATATGAAGCCCCGGAGCACACACCAATATGGTGAGTGCCTCGGGTGTATTTCTAATGCCAAAGTGCATGCGGGCCATACCATGGAACTCACAACATGCACACCTCTATCGCAGGCGCCCCGCCACCCCATGTGGACGGGCTGCTGCGTGCGCGTCGCTCCTTTCTCTGGCTCGGGGCGAAGGGACAAATGGAAATGCCGGGACCGGAATTCACCCTCCGCGAATCTGACCAGGAACGGGACCGTCGTTTACTTTCACATTCAAGACCAAACAACGATGGTTGAGTACCGTTATATAGGCAGTGAAGTACTTCCTGTTCCAAATTGTATCAAAAAGATCTAAAAAAAAAGAAACTTATCCAAACAGCTACCAATACAATGATATCATCTGACGTAGCTACTTGTGCAAAAAAAACTGAGTTGAAAGAAGATTCGTTTGTTGAAATGTCCAATTTATGTTTGTGTTTGTCTGTGACTCGCGCGACAAACCGGCAAGAGTGGATTGAAGTAGGCCAAATCCTCAAAAATGGACTTAGAGAAGTAGGCCGTCAGTTGTTCCACATGTTTTCCCAAAAGTGTCCATCCAAGTATTGTCTAATAAGATGTGATAAAGACTATACTTCACTGATAGTTTGAGAAACAGTACAGTTAACCAAAGCATCCCTACATCGGGATTCCGACTCGCTGGGCCAAAGTTTCCTTCAACTCCGTCTTTAACCTCTTCACTCTTACTTCAATCAATTGAACAATCACCACCACCCTAATAAAAACTAGAAGAACAACAGCAGCAACAGATCGCTCATAATGATTGCAAGGCTGGTGAACTCTTTTGGGATATACTGAAGAACCGGATTAAGTATTATCGTCGCCAGTATTACCTCCAAGTCAACCATCAATGGTACACATCCCCGGAAGTGGTCGACCGTGAACTTCAGGCCGCTTGCTTAAAGGCTAACATCCTGAAGCCTGGAGGGAAAAATAAAAAAAATATTTCGTATTCCGCCAATATTCTGGGATGCAAAAATGTTATTCAAGCTATGAAGGTATTGCTTCCACCCGATGATATGTTTTACAACCGACTGCATACAACAACAAAAGGGAAGATCTGTTTTCAAAACGGGGTATATGACTTTCAGCGCCGAAAATTCATCTTGTAGGATAAATTGAATGAACCAATAGAGACCACAGTAGTCATTCCATATGACTATGACCCTATTCCGAATGAAGATGCGATCAAAGAGGTCCAAACCCAGATTTTTGAGTCTATTTTTGGAGATGACCAAACTCCTGACTTCCTTTGGTTCCTTGCTCGGGCATTAGCAGGCCACGTCGAAGATAAACACTGGGGAGTCTGTATAGGGGACCAAAACTCTGGCAAAGGGGTCATAACCAACCTCTTTTAAGCTACATTCCCAAGATTTGTCACGAATATTGTCTCGGAAGTGTTTTTGATGAATGCACAAAATGGCGATCCAGCTAAACAGGAGGGATGGATGCTGGATTATGAATTTGGACGTCTGTCCATCACTCAGAAGATGAAAATAGATGCTGGAGATCGAAGTGTATGGATTAACAGAAACTTAATCAAGCGATTCAACTCTGGAGGCGACGTCTTATATGCGAGGAAACTGCACCAAAATCCTCGAAAGTTCAAGACCCAAGCCCGGTTGTTAATATTCTGTAATGACTTTCCCCCAATTGACCCACCTGATACCCGTAAAACAGTGTGTGTAGTTACTCTGGTATCGTTTCAAAGCACGATGCAGTTCAAACCGTCTGAGTGGTTTGAGCAGCAAAAATAAGAAAATCAACGAACTAATTTTAGTAGATATAGAATAGCCGATCCGCAAATTAAGGAAAAATGCTTGAGTAAGCGATAGATCCATGTATGTTACCATTTATTAATGATCTTCTGTTACTCCGATTGTCAACTATAGTTTCTAAGAATGTAGAAAGCTTTAGCGATGGTAAAGATGCCGAGTCAATCTACCGTAACTACTTTGTCTTGAGACATTCGGCTATTGATATTATTAAAAATGAGGAGCTCCGCAAATTTTTTTCTCGTTTTCAAATCGTTTCAAATTAATATGAGTGTGCCGAGGAGGGTAAGAGCGTAGAATGTATGGCCTGCAGTTTTCCGAATCGGCAAAAGGTTACTCTTCATTGTTGTCATGATGATAATTATAAAAATTGTAGTATGACCGTGCTTTTAGCCGGCGGTTTTGCACCCAATTAGGCTTCAAACACTTCTGCTGGTACCACTGCTGTTGGCTTTTTCAAATTCGTTCAAAATAACGGAGCCAATAAGCCTGCATGGCCCATCGTTGAGCATCAGAAGTTTTCATACTTTTTTATATGCATTAGTACTTATAAAAAAGTTTTCTTCTCTTTAAATCACTTTCTAATTTTAAAAATGTCTACATTCAGTGATGTTCACTCAGCCATTTGGAGAAGCTAAAGTAGAAAGTTGTTTTTCGATCATATAGTACACTCTTTACTAGCTACGCAGCAACGCGTTCATCAATTCTTTTTGAAACGACTATGGTGTGGTGAGACCCCGGTGATTCTAGCTCGTTCTAGGTGATATGGTTATTGGGAGCGGCAAAGAGTGTTACTACAAGGGCTACTACTTCGGTATGTTAACTAGTTGTCTCACGTAAAGTCTTCCATCTTTTAAAAGATGCCAGGCTTAGCAGAGTAACCAAAAGAGGCCGTTTGCTTTTGAGGCGGTGACCGAATCGCTTTAATCCATCCGGATGAGCTCTTTACCTGTTGATCATGAGAACTTGTCATCATTTGATCAGCTGCTGTGGGTAAACGAGGTTTTCTCCGGCTTTTTCTGTGTCTCTCTTCCTAATTCATACAATGTCTTCAATGCAGGGTGCGCTTGAGCGAGTTTTACTTGAAAAGTGGGTAGAATCTGATATTTAAAAAAATCTCTTAATTAGCTCTGCACTTGGTATAAATTCCTCTTCTTCATCCTCTTTTTTTACTCTCATCGCCATGATTAAAGTTGATGGATCAAGGTCTTGCTCTCATTGGTCAAAGCTAGTCCAATACAGCAAGATGCTGATCAAGGAGCTGAAGCTCTTTTCTGACTTTGTAGTGATATTCAATCAACAACCGGTCACCACAACCTTTGAAATCGGCTGCATTCACCCAATCTAGATTATCTTTTCCAAGTGGATAGTCTTTACACCTCACGTACCTTGTACCAATTGCATCATTCGTCGTAATCTAAAATCTCTTCCACCTCCTACTCAGTTGTTGCTGTTACGTCATGCATTCTTTGGTCATCTCTAGTAGTGGGTACACCTTTGACTCTAAGGTATTCGTTGAGTATTCTACGTCTCCAGTCGATGCTTCATAATCAAACCCTGCTGCCCACCATAGCTCTTGGACCGTCATTTGCTTTGTTTGTTCCGTTGTTCGATACCGTTGGAGCTCACACATCCTTTTGTTTTCTTCCTTTTCTTCTGAATTTAATACTACTGCAGACGGTATTGTATGTTCTTGTTGCATCCAATCTGACTGATCAGCTGGGTTAAGTGATACAGTATATCCTGGATCTAAACCATATTCTGAGGAAAAATTGTAGTCAGACCATAAAAGATATGAGTCAGTTCGGTATATATTCTTCACAATATTATCACGAAATTTCTGAAACGAGGTGAGAACATGTTCCCGTGAGACATTGACAAGCCACTCTTGGCAGGATTCAATCAAACGGGTCAGACTCTTTAGCCGGTACTCAGTTAAGAGTTCGAGCAGTAATTTTTCCGGGTGTTCTAGATGGGTTTTACTTATTGTGGGCAGTAAAACAAGTATACAAATCATAAACACCTCCCAAGGGTAGCATAAATGATATTGGTTAAATCATTGACCAGGAGTTTTGTAGGTACTCGATCCCGATCTTAACCAATGCCAGATTTCCGACGAGTGGATTTTCAAACGCGTACAGTACTGGACGATTGACGTTGAGAAGACAGGCGATGGCTCCTCCTGCAGGCATGATTTTGTTTATTGTTTCATATGAGTAAAATGTGTTTTTAAAAAATAATAGTGTTCCTTACTTAAAAAGGTGGGTGCTTTTTCTGTAATATGCCTTTTCTTAGAAAAAAATGAAACTTTCTAGTGCAAACCAACAAACAATAGCATCATTTGAGTGCCCAACAAATTTTAAATGATGGTACGACAGTAGCACCAAACCCTACAAAGCATAGGACCTAGCACAGGACCGGGTAAACAGATCCGCCGAACCAAACATATCACCAACACCACCGCTTCTACTGCTACCGCCTCATCAAGAAGTACTCAGGGATTTGGACAAGTTTGCATACCAAGACAAGCATATATAGTACATTGTATACGCCTGATACGTGATCATACAAATAGTATTCAAATATCATAGTAAGAATGAGGCTATGTAAGGAAAAGGGAGAGTTTATATACAAAAAAGACGTTTCTGTATCGAGGCTGATACAAAAACAAGCCTTTTAACAGGGTATGCTTATTTATTGGAGTCCGATAACTCAGCATCCTTCGCGTCATCAGTGTCTTTCTATGTAGCTGCTGTCATCATCAGCATCCTCACTATAGCACCTGGTCCGCTATTATCCTTATCATCACTGGCAGTGATCATCATTGGCACTGGAAAGAGAGATACAGTCATGTCAGTCAACTCCCACTGTATATGGTGGACATCCTGAGAATGGGGGAGAAAGCATCGTCATGTTCGCTATTATATATAGTTCTTGAGTGAGAGAACTGTATATGTGTGTATGATTAACAACAGACTGAGTGGGTCCGGATCATTAAATTTTTTTTGTGTGTGCCTTAACAACCACCATCATCGCCACAATGACCACGCTGTCTTTCTTTTGCTATACTTGGTCACCTGAACTTGCAGCAACGAGTAGCAGCAGCAACAGCAGGTACAACAATCACAAGCCAGCATTCTTTCTACCTGTGATAGAAACCATATAAAGAAAGAGAGGCAGCCGACCGATTTTATGGAGTAACGCCCAATAGAGGAATCCATTGGATTTCTGTTGATCACAGGGACGGGCAGGGAGCGCCCGTAAGTTGTATAGCAAGCGCCCCGGGGCGCCGCCTCATTTTCTTAGCTACACAGCTGCACATACAGAGAGCAGAAAAAGAGGGACATAAATACGTATATACAATTATACATAGAAACGCATTCACTCGTAAGCTACAGAAGGTCCACCGGATTCATGCTGTGACGAAAAAAAGGGAGACAGGGGAGGCATGCATTTTATGGGAGATCTGACAGAAACAAGGGGGGTCTGACGAAAACAGTGGAGGTCTGATGGAAACGAGGGAGATACCTAAGATTTGGACGGAAACACGGATTTTCTGTTTGTGCAGAAACAGAAGAGGTGAATAACAACAGGGGAGGAGTTCCCTCAGAGACCTGACAGAAAAAGGGGAGACATCTAAGATCTGAATGGAATCACGGAGATTCTGTTTGAGGCGAGGCCTGACGGAAACAGGGCGTAGGTCACCAACTCCCGGAGAGTTCAGGGCCGAAGACCTAAAATTGGAGTATGTCTTGCAGAGTGTATCATTCCGGAGAGTTCACAAAGGCTGAAAAGACCTAAAAACAGAGAGTGATCACCATCATCGGTGTGTCACGGCCCGATGATCTAAATACGGAGTACTGTGTGTCAGAGACATACACCGTGAGTTGTTAACCCATGAAACAGAGGAGTTGGACGGCAACAGGGGAGGGGTGCTTTCAGAGACCTGACAGAAAAAGGGGAGATATCTAAGATTTCAACGGAAACACGGGAATTCTTTTGAAGGCCTGATAGAAATAAGGGAGGTGGACGGCAACAGGGGAGGGGTGCTTTCAGAGATCTGAAACAGAGGAGACATCTAAGATTTGAATGGAAACACGGGGATTCTTTTGAAGGCCTGATAGAAATAGGGGAGGTAGACGGCAATAGGGGAGGGGTGCTTTCAGAGACGTGAAACAGAGGAGACATTTAAGATTTGAACGGAAACACGGGGATTCTTTTGAAGGCCTGATAGAAACAGGGGAGGTAGATGGCAACAGGTGAAGGGTTCCATCGGAGGTCTGACTAAAAGCAGGGAAGAGGTCTAAGATTTAGAGAGATACAAGGGGGATCCTAGGTGCATCCTGGTAACTTGGTAGTCAGCCAGAAATAGGGGGGTGGTTACCAGGTTGGCCGGTAACTTGGCTGGCCGAGTCGCGGCGGCGCCGCGGGCCCGCGCCGTGGCCCGATCGACGTCCGTGCGGCCGCCGCGCGGCCTTGGCGCAATGGGGGCCGCCGCGACCACGCCCGGCGCATCAGGCATGCTTGCGATACCCGTGCGCGCCTGTATGCAGTCTCCTGTCGCAATTGAATGTGATCGTTCAGTGATGCAAAGGTCAGTCACTTTCTTATGTGGAAACGTTGCGACCCTGTGTTGTTGAAACGTTGGTTTTGCTCTTGATTGAGCAGTTGTTCCCCAAAGAAGCCAAACTTAGAAGTTTTAAGATGTCGAAAGGCAAACTGTTCACACAGATTCCAGCTATCATTCTTCCTTTACAGGGCGGTGCAGAAGTTGGATCGTAAAAGCCCAGAAAATGTGCATTCTGTCAGTTTGAGTAGAAATCGGTTCGCATTAACCGTTGTGTAAGACATTTGATAAAGACAGCTGGTTCTGCTGGGTACAACTGCAAGAGCGTTCCAGAAAACACTGTAAAGAAACTGAAACAGCTTTACCCCCAGTTCGCTCAACCTGATGAGGCGTCCCCAGCTGCCTCGTTACCTTCTCTCGTAGACTCCGAAGTATCACCGGGTGCGTCAAGTGTTGCTGCATCAGCTGCGGGGTCAAGGCGTCATGCAGACTTCCACATAGAGTCAGAGCGACCTCCCAAGAAGCAGATGACGATTGAGGGCTCTCAGAACGCAACTAACAAGCCTTCCGTACACATGGCTATCTCCCGCTTCTTCATCGAACAAGGACTCCCGTTTGTGAAGGTTGTGAAGCAGTTGAAATACCCCAATGATGGGTGGTCACTGATAGAATAGACCAAATGGGCAACACGTCTGAACAAGCTGTTCAAGCGGGAGGGACAGCTCTTATCTGTCGAGGTCAATGAGGCAGAGAAGATGCCGCCCTCTATTTGGTGGCAGAGGGGACTGCCGGCTGCGTCTGAGTGCCCCGATCTGGCCGAGATTGCCGACATTGTGTACGCACAACAGGTTTCTGCGTCGACGTGTGAGCGAGGCTGGAGAGATTATGAATATATTTACAGTAAGCGAAGGAACCGTTTGTCTCAAGAAAGACAGAACCTCCTTGTTTCGACGTTTTCGAATCTCCGTCTCATGAGAGAGAGGTGTGAAGGCAGTCGTTTGCAGAAAGAGGATCGGATTGGGGAGGAAACCTTCTGCAAATATTTTTTTACAGATGTGACAGAAGAGACCCTTGCAAAAGAACAAGAGGCTTTGGAGGTTGAGTTGGAGGAGAGAGCAAATGAGCCTGATGCATCCACAGAAGCAGT
>JAHBMJ010001533.1:0-25000 GCA_018398765.1 Chromera velia
GGGGAGAGAGGGGGGGGGGAAGGGGGTGCGATGAGCAGTATCCATGGGGGTGCTTGTGCATGAGAGTTTAAGGGGAAAGAGGGGGGGCAGGTAGGGGAAAGGAGAGGAAAGGAGCGAGGCTGGGAGAGGGGAAGGGGAAGGAGGGAAGGTGACGAGTGAGTGAAACTAACACTGAATTCTGAGATGGCCGGAAAGAAGGGAGGGCAAGAAATAATCATACGGAAAATGGTCGAAGGGAAGACAGAGGCAATGAGGGATTTCTTTCGGGGACTGCGAGGGATTTAAAATGTCAACAAGGTCGCGGGAGGGAGGGACGGAAAAGCACCTGCTGCAATACTGTGCTTTCTGGTCTTTTCCGTCGTTCTGGGTTGTGCAGACAGATGGGGGGGGGAGAAGCGTTTTTTGGGGAGACGTCTAACGATGCCTGCATTATTTCAACCCACTGTGCTGCGAGGGTGTGTTGTTGCATCGTGAGTATTAAGACAGGGGGAGACTCTGCTTGTGACATGAAGGTGATTTGATCATGTTGGGCAGATAAGGTTGTTTGGGCTGCATGAGAGAGAGACAAGAGAAAAAAAAGAATGCGGTCGCTCGAGGGTTTCTTTTCTTGCGTGGCTGCGCGGTGATTCTGTGGCAGTATGCGTGTGTGTCCTTGGTTGTCTTGCCATTTTTCATATTGAGCTTTGTTGAGTGGAAAGAAGAAGGAGGGTGAGAAGAGGGACAGAAAGGGGCGATTCGAATATGCTCTTCTTTCTGTCTCTCGGTCTTTTATCTTTCTTCGTGCCTTCCTCTCTTTCTCTCTCTCTCTCTCTTCATTTCTGTCTGTCTGCCTATCTTCCCCCTGTCAGTCTTTCTTTTCAACTCTTTTTTGCTGGTCTGGAGGAGAGAAGAAGGAAAGTAGACGTGCGACTACGAGGAGGTGGAGCGAGGGAGACAGAAACTTTGGCCATTCTTCGACGAGGCGCCCCTGCAGTCCATTGAGGTCCGGAATGGAGAAAGAGCGAGGGAGCCTCAGGGAAGAAGGGAGGGTGGATGCTTTCATTCATTCATATGAGCGGCTTGATCGATCGATCGATGCATCTGCATGATGCATGGTTGACCGCCGGTTCTTGTTCGTCTCCTTTTTCACTTTGCGCAGTGACATGAGCCCCTTCGTTGACCGAGCCTTCTGTGTTGTCTCGTCTTCGTCTGTCTGTCTGTCTGTCTGTCTGTCTGTCTATGTGCGCATGCAACACTTTCTTCTTCGATCTGTGTCTCTGCTTGTCTCGTCTGCAATCCCCCATGCAGCCTCCCCTCTTCTGAGTGCTGAGGTGTCTGTCAGTTTCTTTCTTGCACTCATACTAAGAGGGTTGGAGAAGCGATAGTCAGGGAGGGCATGGGGGAGGGATGGAGGGACCTGGAAGAACGGCAGGCAAAAAGAGACGACAGAGAGGTTTGATGAAGAAGAGGACGTACTTGACTTCCTTCCACCCAACTATTTTGTTCAATAGTTTCATTTCGGGGTGATGAGATGTATGTCTCCGCATAAGTGAGCGGGATGAAGAGGGAGGTGCGGGGGGCCGGACCAAAAATTCAATGGCAACGGGAATATGAATAAAAGGAAAAGGGGCGTGTAGTTTAGGAGTCACAAAAGTGCAGTTTTGATGATGTTAGTGAGGGTCTCTGTGTTTGTTTTCCACTCTCTCTCTCTCTCTCTCTCTCTCTCTCTCTTCCTCCATGTATGTGTTCAATGTGTTGCAACGATCGAGGGAAGCGACCATGTTCAGTATCGAGGCAGATCTGTCCTCTCTGCTCCGGAGTGCCGTGTTAGAGTATGGGGATGCAGACTAGGGCAATAGAGGTAGGGGGTGAGGTGCGGTTTGGTTGGTCGACCACTGGAGACCCCCCCCGGCAGCTTGACGCACTCGATCGGTGTTCATTAATTCATGACCACTCGCTTCATGCAAGATTGCATGCTCTGTGGCGCGCCTTATTTCATGCCGGTCACTTACTTCCAGTGGTGTGTGCATGCATCGATGTTTGATCATATTTCTCCAAGTCTTGTTCTCGGTCTAAACCGTGACCTTTAACCGTCTCTATATCATCTCTCCTCTTTTTGCTTTAATTGTTTTAAACCTGCTGTGTCGCCCATTCTTGGAGTGCATTTATCTGTGTATACGTGTCACTTTCGGATACCGTGTGGTGGTGCCTGTTTGCTTACTCCTTTCGCCCAAACAATAGTCCGGACTACTGTGGGAGGTCTGACATTTAAAATCTTGCCTAGAGTCTTGCGTGAGCAGAACATTCGGAAAAATTTCCGTAAAAAAGAAACTCTAGGCCGCTGGTGTTCACATATTGTGGTACAAACATAGTGCATACAAACTTTTATAAAACTAGCTTCCTTGTGCATTCAACTAGGCGTGGTCTTTAGATAGATTTGGCGTTAGATTAGATTTTTTACCTCCCTAAGTCCTAGCCTAAGTCTAATATAATGATCTATTTAAAAAATCTAAAACGTAAAATTAAGTTTTAGCTAGAGTTTTAGATTAGATTATGTTATGATGTAACACTAAATTAGGTCTTTTATACAATATTTTAGATTAAATAGGTTTTTTTAATGATTTAAATTGATTTTACTTCATCATTTATGATGACCTACAGGTTTTTCAAAATTGTTTATTCTTTCTAGCATTCTTCTTCTGAACCAGATGAACCCTAGTCTGAATCAGACTGAAAAAACATACGACGGCTGCCAGGGCCTCTGCGGAGGCGGCCTACTCCTTGCACTGGTGAATCCTGTACAAGAATGGGGGATTGCTGGGACCTAGGCTGGGACACTCTCCTGTTTGGGGCTGCCCGCTCAGCAACCGGGCTCGGCGCTGCTCTTCGACAGCGCCTCATTGAGTATACCTTATCAAACATCTCTGGCTTATCGACAATTCTTTTTAGGACAGCCTTCCATTCACTCCCGCCCTCCTCCTCAATCTGTTTCTGAAATGCCACTCTGACCTCTCCCTTGGAGTTTGAGGTCATTCAAACTATGATCCATTATTTTTTTTTTAACTTTTTTTTTCAGTACTTTCTAATAAGTTCTAGAATAAGTTTTGTCTAGAGTTTTGTTTAGATTAGTTTAGATTAGTTAGATTAGTTAGATAATTTTTTTTTTTTGAAGATATAATATGTATAATGTATCTAACGACCATGCTTAGGCATTCAACTTATACTAGGATAATACTGGCACAATTGGTTTGCACTGTCCCGATCGACTTAGCAACGCTTAGCCATAACTACAGCATTACTATAAGTCTATGACACCGCGTGGTTGGCCAGAGCCTAAGTGGCTAGCTAAAAGGCTATCAGTCGGAACGACCATCGTGGTTCCTAGTTATTCCTAGAGTTGTTCCTCTTTTCTGTGTCTTACTATTAGACTCAAGCTGATCTGGAGACTGATCTTACGTACTGCATGTATGATCCAACAGAAACGTGACTGCTGATTCGTATGGCTAAAACACATATTAGTACGACCTAAGTTACGATGCGGGCGCTTACTTCAATTACGGTTCCGAAAGATCGATACACACACGGGCCGATTCAATCATAGTCAATGCACTGGATGCAGAAAGTCGATGTCTATACTCATAGGTGCAGAAAGTCGATGCAGAAAGTCAATCGAGGAAGTCTATATTCATTCAATGACATATCTCCAATAAATGTTCACTTTTTTTATTTATGAACACTGTATGGTGAATAAACAGCTAGTAAACAAAAACCAAACAAAGTGTGAATAAAGAGTGAATAAAAACTTTGGGCCATGCAGGCTCCATCAAGTTCCCCGGGCAGCATGCTAAAGATTTTTGGTAACCCAGTGACGTTGGGGGGGGGGCGTTACAATTCATGATATTGTGAACCCAAAAGCAATGAGATCGAAGCGCCTCCCACTCTAAGTTTGGGGTAGAGAAGGGGAGGTATCAAATTAAATAATAAAGGGGGGGGGGGGAGGCAGTCAACCCCCAAATATAAATAAGTTACTGAAAATTTTTAGTGCGCTGCCCTTTTTTATTCACCCTCTCTAACTTTCAGATACTTTCTTTAAAAAAAAATGTCTTACAAGCCTATATGGAAGTGAAACATTAAAAGCAAAACTAAAATATTTAACTAATATGGTAGGAAACATTATCATAATGCGGTACGATATGACTTGAGATTCATACAAAGAGACAAAAGTACATATAGAAGATGCTTTGAGTATACCTACTCCGTTTTCTCAGAAAAAAAGGAAAAGTAACAAACGTTCTTCTCTATGTCCTCGGAAGAATGAGAAGAAGCATTTGTCCTTTGTAGTCTTTTTCCCTAGCTCTTTCCAGATGCACAGTCTGTGCGGCATAAAGGTATGCACGCGCTGATGCTATCACCCAAAGAAGGCACTCTCGAATGGATCCAAGGCCCCCCCTCGGCCATTCAGACGCTCTCCTCTCCTCTCGGTCATGTCATTGCGTGGATCGAGGTATAGCTGCGTCCTCCTCAGACACTGCAGGGAAAGTAAAAGGGAGAAAAAGAAAACTTTCACCATGACACGGGCCCCCAGTGCTGGCAGAAAGCCGCCCCGAAGTGTTCCCCCTCAATGGCCTTTATGAGAATACGATGAAGTATGCAAGAGAAGTATACATGCAGAAACGGACAAGTCTTCTTTGGCAGTAGATATCACTGCACATAGACTGGGTAAAATAGGAGTTAGAGAAGGAAAAAAAGGTGCGAACACCCAGTTAGTCACTCGCTAAAGGAAAACCGCGAACGAAGGTATCATTTCAAAAAGCCAGCACTCAATGCGCAATTGGAATGACTACAATCGTATTAGTGGCTTGCATAACGCAACAGCAATCATCCATCCATCCAAAGGATTCTTGCAGAAGAAAGAAGAGAAATCAGCAAGAGCTGCAAAATGACATAGTTGAGAAGAGAAAACAGAGACAAAGGGAAAACAAGTGGAACCGACCACGAAAAAGAGTGCCTCAATGAATGTCTGACAGTACATTTCACAGAGACGAGACAAGGAAGAACGGGAGACAAACTCACCTCCGCGCCTTCTTTTGCCTTTCGGCTAATAGAAATATTTCTGGACACTGGCAGGCCATGCATGTGGGGAAACGTCTTTCCCCTGTAATCCAGGGCTCCACATTGTCACTGCCACGTACCACTGACTAACATGTGCCCTGACAACAGTGGGGAGAAAGGGAAAGGGAAAGGGAAAGTGGAGAAGACGAAGGGGCGATAGGCATATGTTTTGGCTTCATTTATTCTCATGCATCAATTTAAGTCCTGGTTCTTCATTCAGGTCGCACGATTATGTAGACGACGCAAAGTCTAGTATTATATAATGATCGATGATGATGATATGTGAGGTTAAAGCGGTATATAGTTAGCATATATCAGTAACTATTTATTAGTCATTAAACTATAAAAACGATAAACATCTTAAGTTGAAACAGACGTAAGCATTAATTAAAAAACATAATTCAGTATGAATAAAGACTATACCATAGTAGTTGAACTGTAGGTTGAACTAAAGGTTTAGAGGGGGAAACCGTATTTAAGATCCGTTCCTAGCATGTCTGCCTCTCTCTTACTCTTCCTTCATCCACGCACCATTGTAATACCTCTAGCTACCTTGCATCACGCTAAGTTCTAGTCGATCGATCAGTCTTGTACGGTTCAGTCTAGGGTTCAGTCATCCATAAGTAGTGCTAGGAAAAGGTTCAAGGTTCAAGGTTCACTTCGAAGTAATGAACCTGAATCAGGTTCAAAAACAGGTTCAAAAACAGGTTCACTTTTAATTAATAGAAACCTCATTTTTTTGTATTATTTTATGCCTTTAAATTAGGCTTTACTGCATTTTTAGAACGTTTTATTATAGAATCTATGCCTTAGTAGTGTTTTTAAATAGTTTAAATCAATATTTACGCTCACATTAGGTGCTAGTCTCAAGTTATTCACTGTTTATAGTCAAAAATTAGTAATTAAAAAAGCCTGAAAAAATTAGAAAATGTCATAATTAAATTTATATGATCGTATCAATCATGATAATTTAGTCAACATAATTAAGACCGTCACAGCGTTTCTTTCTTTCTTCATCTGCTCACCGGTTGCCCCGCAGCCCCCGCTCTCCCCCTCTCTCTCCGTGTACCGCCGCCTCTTTGACCTGCTGCTCCCGGCCTGGCCTGTTGCTCCCCCCCTGGGCCCCTGCTCCCCCCCATGGCCCCCACCACTCCCAGCTACGGCGGGTGGCATCCAAACATCTGGGTTTGCATTTGTTCCAACCTTTTACCACATAAAATCGGATTGAAACTCTGTTTTCGGATACTCATCAGTGCACCCGATCATGTGAATTGGCAATATTGTGTCACCGGAAGCAAGCAAGCAGAAGCAAACAGAGGGACTACTACCGGTACGAGTCTGAAGCAGCCCCTCCAAAAAGACATTATCAATTACACTGTTGTGCAAACTGTTATCAAACAAACTCTATACTTCCTCATTCCTTCAGTGGAGACTGTCCGTTTTGATGCAGGGCCTTGCAAGTGGAAAACTTGGTAAGTCACATGTACTTCTTCACTTCTGTAACCGTCAGCATGAGTTTTCATGCTGACATATGATGCTAACATATGCCGACATGCATTTATCCGACATAATAGATTGAACCGGCTGGGGACAGTTGCTGTGCGCGCGGCTCCGGCTCCTTATTTCACCTATATCAGCCGCGGGCGGCGCGGGCCTGGCCGGCCTTGTACCAGTGGCCGCGCGTCTGGCCTCCCAAACAGGTTCAAAACAGGTTCAACAGGTTCAACAGGTTCAAAACAGGTTCAACAGGTTCACTTTTTCAGATTTGAACCTTTTCTCAATGAACCTTTTCCCAGCCCTATCCATGAGGATGAGTGCACTGCTGAATCCCCCCATCTCTCCCCCTTTACCTGAGTGGCCTCGCGTGCCCCTTATGCATGCACTTGCTGCCCGTAGGTGGACGACTTACAGCCGCGTTCGGATTCGTCCACACACTTTCCCATACCTCTGCCCCCACTTCTCACTTAACGGTATTATGAACCTTAGTTGACATAATATAATAATAGTTGCAGTAGTTACAGATACGCTTCAATATAACGTGGTTGGCCAGAGCCTAAGTGGTTGCTCACCGGCTTTGACCGCCTCAATTCAAAATTCAATTCAATTCATAAACTGTAAAAATACGTGGCTAGATACGTCGCTACTTCAACGTGTCCCCAACTTGGGCCCCAGCGGCAAGGTGCGGGCTATGTACCGCTGTGCGAAAAGCTATACCAGAGGTGACGCACAACGGGCGGATGCACAAGCACTCTACTAGAGAACGTACAAGGCAACGATATGCTTTGCACACTGTCAAACAGATCGCTACTCACTTGAAAGGAGCAGGTAATTCAGAGAGACGACAGGCCGAGGGAGGAACAAGAAGTACAAAGTAGACAGACAGACAGACACACACAGACATAACAACTGCACTACGCCGTTTACTCTCTCTGTACAAGGCAAGGGAAACAAACCCACAATTAACAAATCAGTACTAGGTAAGTAAAGTGAGGACTACCAAGCCGGAGAGCTTCCGAGAGAAAATTAAGGCTGTCAGACCGCTTTCTTCTCAATCGAACTGACCACTCGACCACCAGACTTTTCAAGCTTTTCCTTTTTTTTTCTGTCATTTACATTCTTGTCACTTGGAGTTCGTCTGAATTTATTCCTCCTGCCATAGTTCACTTCTTCCCATTGAGCCCCGCATACCCTTCTGAGATTGACGATGTTGACCCTTTCATGTGTTTATCCCCCCTTCCCGCAATCAAATCATCTCTTTGCTCATTCAGGGATCCGCAACGCCTCCCTGCTACTCGGTTTTCCACATTGGGTCGGTTTTTGCATTAAGCTCTGTTTTCCTTTCCCCCGTCAGAATCACAAGCAGAAACTAGACGCAAGATCACCTCCCAAATCCACTACTTTGTTTTGAAAAGGATGGAACAAAGCTGCATCGAAAAAATTTAAATCTGTCTCGTGAAATCATATTGAAACAGACGAGCAGCATCTCCACAACCAGACAACAAAAGAAACCATTCCCCCCCCTCTCCCTCCACCCCTGCTTCTCGAAAGAATTAATCGATTGCCATTGAATTCGAAGACGAAGTGTCAGCCGACACCAACACGAGCAATCAGCACCCTGATTCATTGCGGAGCAAAACGCACGGATGAATAACGCTCCCTTTCCCCAGAAAGGAAAGCGGAAGGCAAAAGAGACCTGAGAGGTTTCCACACTTCAAGAACGACGAAAGGCGAAACAAAGATGTTCACAAATGCCCGTAGATCTGCAACTAAAAAGACCCGAAAGGCGAACCCTCTAAAAAGACACAAGAAAAGCAAGCATGGGTTTTTCCCCCTCCCTTTCTGCTTCCTTCATCTCAACTGACGGAGTGAAGTTCTTGCACGACTTCTCTGAATCGTCTGCGTGCGTCAAAGAAAAGAGAACCCTTCCAGTAGATGCGCCCACATCCCCCACACCGCCAGAACTCCTTCTGTCTCTGCACCACGGCCTCGGGCACAGAGCTGCCCAGGAGCTCTGACGGGTGCGCACGCACGAAATCGTTGCTATTGCAGTGGACGCACCTGCATGGACTCACCGAGGGACGTGCATGTGCAGTCACAAGATTCCAGAGGAAAGAAAAGGAATAGAAAGAATACAGCAATGAAGTCTGCTGTTTTCATCCACGGTTCCCCCTCTCATTCCATTTCATTTCTTTTCATTTCAGGTCGCACAAGAAGTAATATTACACAGAGGAGGCTGCAGAGTTCTCTGACGGAGAGACCCCCTGCAAAACAGACGCACTCATCTCCCCCCCTCTCTTTCCATTTCTCTTAAGACTTCAGAAGCAGCACTGACAGGCGGACAGGCGTATGACTTCTCTCTGTAAAATTCTTTGCTTGCCTTTTCTCGATGCAAACAGAAAAGAAAAGTAAAGGAAGACAGTAAAGCAGGAGGAGGGGTAGCAAGTATTGTGTGAACATCATCACACGGACAGACAGACCTGCTGCAGTACGACTCCTCCGAGAAGGAATTCTCCAGCTGCAGAGCCTGCACTCTCTCACGCATCAGATCAGATGAGATGAGATCAGATGAGATTGAAGGGGACAGACAAACAGAGGCACCAAGTGAGAGAGAGAAAGAGAGAGAGAGAGAGAGAGAGAGAGAGAGAGGGAGGGAGGGATTTCCAGGTGAAAAGAAGGACAAAAACGAAAAAAGAATTTTGAGGAAGACCGACCTAGGGAGACAGCGAGCGTCTCCTCGACTTTTCTCTTGACACGCTTTCAAATATCCCTTTTCTGCCCCCCCCTCCCATTTATTCCATTTCCTTGCGGAGCACCACGTTCGTTCGTCAACACTCCTCACTAGCTTCTGTCAGCTTGCACTGTACAAGCCCAGAGAGATCATGTTGCGTGGAACGAAGTGAAAACAGAAAAGACTGCAAATGGGAAGAGGCCGCGAAAGATGCGCAGGTGGACAGATGGAGAGGGACTGCCGCCAAGCGACCAACCTTGAGGACTTCGCGAAGCCTCGCGTATACCTTAGCGTTTCTGCAGTCACTCAATCAATCAAATTGGTGAGCGAGATGCTGATCGATTGGGTAGGTCACTTTACAAATGACGAAAGAACTGAGAGATCTCGACAAGAAAACCCTTCCCGTTTCCTCCAGAGAGCCAACACTTCAGTTTCATGTTTTTTCTTTCCTCTGCTCTTTGCTTCCGATTTGACGGTAAGGACAGAAACAAGAGAGACGGCATAGAGCCGCAAAAACCTCGTGGTCTGGGAGGAGGGTGGGACAGGCACACTCACCCACTCAATCAGTTTTTCTATCAATCAACTGCGGACCCAGTCACACACCCACCTTATTACTCACCCTCTCACTCACTTCCTCACACCCACCCACACCAACGCACCCACCCCTCTACCACCCTGGCACGCACGCACACGCACACGCACACGCACTCACACACGCACACACGCACACACACGCACACACACACACACACACGCTCATTACCCCTTAATATGCACAAAATAAAGAAGACTGACTCGAGGAAGACCAGTGGAGGCAATTCTTCTCCCGTCTCTTCCCTCCTCTCTCCACGCCCCGCAGACAGCCCCTTCCCCCCCTTCTTGCCCTCTCTTCCTCCTTTTTCTTCCACCCTCTCCTCTTCTTCTTCCGAGGGTCCCCCCCCACTCTCCAAAGGACCCGCCGCCAATTCTTCAGACCAGCGCGACGCCGCAGGTTGCAGCACTTCAGGCTCGCACAGCCGTTCCAGCTGGGCCAGCCACTTGGCCAAGCGCCGCCGTCGTACAGTGGGGGGTGCGAGGGGGGAGTGTGCATGGGAGTCTGTGGTGAGGCTGTCTTCGATTCCTTCTCCTTGTGAGTCTGAAAGAGACTCTTCATAGTAGGCAGGATCAACTTGTGAGTCTGTGGGTCCGTTTGGGGTCGCTGTGTCTGCGAAGAATCTGGAGGGGATCCCCGAGAGAATCTTTGCCAGCTTCCGGGGATTGGCCTCTGAGATGAACACCTGCATGCGTGCATGCATGCATGCATGCCTCCGTGCACAGTCAGTCGATGTTCGTTCACTCACTCACTCACTCACTCACTCACTCATGTATGCACCTCTTTATTCATGAACTCGTTAGTTTTCTCGATCGGAAGGAGCGAAAAACTGATACAACGTCTGAACGAACACGTCCGTCAAAACAGGAAGAACCATTCAAATTGAATGACATTCAGGCTGGATCGACACTTCTCCCGGCGATTGCTGTCCTCTTTCCTGCTCGAATGATGTGAGCATCTTTCTCCGAGCATACGTACACACAGCCTCTCGTTGTTTCCTCCCGGTGAGTCAGAAAGACACGCCATCTGTCGAATCGTTTCTTTCTGAATGAAAAGAGGGGGTACCCCACTGAAGACGTACCAACCAATCCCCACCCACACTCACTCACGCACACAATTACACCTACCCTTTCCTCTTCGAGCGAGAGAGCGAGCCGCACCGCGTCTGCCAACTTGACGTCTGCCGCAGCCTCTGCGTCGATCCCCACACCTCTCAGTCTCCTGCATGCATTGTCGATCAATCAAGAGGAGGCAGGGGAGACAATGTTTATGTAAATGTACAGAAATACATTCACAGAGAGGGCTGGAGGCCCAAATAGATGCCGGAAGGAACACAGGCACCGGCCGGCAGGAGACAAAAGGGAGGGCCCACATGCAAGAGAGCAGAGGCAGGGAGAGAGCCCGATCTAAAAGTGCTGGCTGAAGGAAGCGACAGAATAAGAAAGGGGTCTTCTTCGAACTTCATTTGAAAACACATTCATTGCCGCCCTCCCTCCACTAGATTGGAGCTTGCTCGCACCATTCGACTCCCCAAGAGAAAGCGATGGAGGCCTGGCCTTACCAAGACCACCTTCGACCGAGTTTCTTAAAAACTTTTGAGAGGGACTCTAAAAGACCAGATTTCCGAGTTACACTTGTTCTTTCGTACCAGCAAGGAGTGTCCATTCTCGTGATACATGCAGTGTCCTTGTTTCTCAAAATACTCCTGTATCGTTACCACATTGTGCACAGACAAAATCCACTTGAATAAATGAGAGACTGACTGACCTTGTGAGTCCCACCAATGCAGAAGAGAGGAACACTTTCGGCTTCTTTTTCCTCCTCTTAACCCCCTCCCCAGCGCTCCCTGCCCCCTTTCCGCTTCCCCCCCCTCCCTCCGCTTCACGCACCTCCATCGCCTTCTCCCAGGCCTCCAACCTGAGTCTTTCCATCTCTCGGGCTTCCGCAGCCGACAGAGACTTCTTCTCACACGCTTCCGAGTCTCTGTCCTTTGCTCGGATCCCTAAGTGGAGGCGAGGGGGTGAATTCTTGACGGCATGCTGAGGGGGTGCATGGGACCATGAAGGGGAGGACTGCTCTATGTTTGTGTCTGCATATTCAGGAGAAGCAGTGTGGCCTGTAGAAATGCTTCGATGGAGGTCACCCTCCTTCCCTGCCCCTTGCTCCTCAGGCCACCCCGTATGCTCCATCGTGGGCACTTTGAACACTTGCGAGTCCTCCACAAGTTTCCACAATATTCGTCTGGGCAGAGGGACATGCCGTGGCCCCCGCAATTTAGCCCTTTCTCCTTCCTCATCCATCGTTCTTTCCCCTTCCTGCAGGCTGCTGATTTGTCTCGTGCCACTAAGTAACCCCTCGCCGTCTCTGTCTTTGACTACTGAAGACGACAAAACCGTGTCCTCCTCTGGAACAGGAGAAAAAGACGAAGAGACCCCGGCAACTTCCACGCGTCCGGCAAAGAAGAATCCACTACAGTTTCCTTGAGGGACTTCCGAAGACACAGAGACGGAGACGGAACTTGTCGCAGAGGGCTCTGAGGAGGCTTCTTCCAAAGGAAAATTCTTCTGCTTGGACGGCATCCATCTGCACATTCAAAGATGAAGAACATCAATCAAAGCTGTGGTCGTACTGGGTGCACTTGCCCCCGAGAGAGAAAGGAAGAGGGGAGAAGGAGACAGAAAGGGAGCAGGGCTGGATTGAAGAGAAAACAAAACGGACGCGAGAGATACATCGGAAAAGATGGAGAGATCGACCACAACACACACAGACACAACCCCCTTTCCCCCTTCCCTTTGAAGGACCCACCCACCTATAAAACAAGTAAACCGGCATCTCTTCGGCAGTCTTGTCTTCTCTGTCCCCCTTCCCATTTTCGCCCGCGACACCTCGCTCTGCTTCCTTCTGCCTCGTTCGTTCGTCTGCATCGCATTGAGCTTCCAAATCGTCAACGGTCTCTGAAGGGGGAGGGAGGATGTGATTGGATTTAGTACAGAGACGACCTAACGTATCCCCAACGAGTTGCGACCTCTCTGTTCGCCTTGTTAGTATAGAGGGAGGCACAGGCCACGAACATACACGAGGTCCTCCTCTCTCCTTCCCGTTCTCCTCAATCAAAAAAGGATATTCATCCCCCATCTCCCCATGCAAACACCCGCTACCGTCTCCCTCTTCCTCGTCGTCGTCCCCTCTCACTTCACCCCGCAACGTTGCGAACACCAGGAGCGCATTGGCGAATTGCAGCGCCGCGCTGTCTCCGATTTGCTTCGTCGACACGGCATGGCATGTCTCACTACTGTACCTGCAAACATCTCATATCCGAAATCGATGCATCAGAATGAGCCCAGACAGCTTTTAAAGAGAGGGCTGATCAGGTCTTCTCTGTCTGCTCTCTCTCTCTCTCTCTCTCTCTTTGCGGATGACTGCCTAGATCTTGGGGTATCCAACAGCTCAATCGTGGCGTATCTCCTCTTTTGTGCTTTGGTATGAGACCGTGAAAAGGGCAATACAGAGTGCCGAAGCAATACACGGGAAGAATGATCGAAGAGGGACGAGAGCGATCATCAGGCACCGACGATCTATCCCCCGTCTGGTTGACTCGGCACTTATCACCTGGCTCACTGACTGACCGTTCTTTCGACTGTCCCCTTGACCACCCTGACAAAGTTGGACGCTGCAGAATCCTTCCTCCTCCCTTCACCCCCCCCGGCTTTCTTCTCTGCTTGACCTTTGCAGTCCCTTGCCTACCTCTTCCCCCTGCCTCCACGGGCAACACAAGAAGATACTTGGAAGGGCTGGGCAATGGATTCTCTCTGTCAAGGGAGGACAGCAAGTCAAGAGCCAGCCTTCTCTCTTTCGCATGGGGCTGGGCACGCGCCCTCTTCACAGTAGTGCTGCCTGTGATATGTTTGGGTTCTCTGACGCTGGTCAGTGAAGGGAAGTTGCTCCACATACCCGCCCTTTCCCTTTCTGGCTGCAGGCCGGCCCCTCCGGTCGAGGCTGCGTTGGCTAGGACCATTGGCACGTTGTTTGAATCTTTCTGAGAAGAAAAATATGGGTGGTGAGCGGCACTAGCGGTAGGCGACAAATCGTCTTGTCGGGTGTGTTTGCTGTCTTTTGAGCGCGGGGCCTTCATTCTGTCTCTCTGAACCTTCAGCCGGGCAAGAAGTGAGGGCTCATGCATCCCTTGAGGTTGCAAATCGGCAAAGAAGTGAGTTGGAGAGAGAGTGTGACACACCACACGGGACTTCCTTGATGACTCCGCGGTCTCTCTCTCCGCCTTCACGAAGACAAAATCCTGCGGGAAATAAGCAGGAAGGAAACAAAGAAAAAGGTCTCTATGAGTCATTTGAAAGCGAGTCAGGATAGCTCTTTCCAAAAACCAAACGGAGACCCTGCCTTGCTGTTCGTCGTCTGTCCATCAACCTTTCTTTCTTTCTTTCTTTCTTTCTTTTCTTCCTTTCTTTCTCTCTCTCTTTCTCTCTTTCGTCGATGCATGCCTCGGCTGGCTGTCCCTTTGATGTCCACTCGCTTCGCTTGCCCCTCTGCCTACCTGCCTGCTCTCATTTCAAGTTCTTTGGACCTTTCTCTCTTGTCACACAAGTGAATAGAAATCCATCTTACCAACCAACCCAAGCCAACTTACCGTTGCAAGACTTTCGATAGCCGATGTCGTCGCTGGGAGAGAAAGGGCCTCCAGGGGGAATGCAATAGAAGAAGGAGAAGAAGAAGAGGGGGAGGAGGAAGACGAAGAGGAAGGAAGAGATGGGTCGGCGGTCTCATCCAAAAGGAGGAAATCTTCTTGCACACTTTCTAAAGGACCTCTGCGAAGACATTGAGGTGCGTTGAACTTCTCTTCGCCTTTCAAGTTCCGGTTCTTCCGATGAGCCCGGAGTTCCGTCTCGTCGCAAAGAATCCGGAGGAGCCGCAGAAGGACCGCTGCGTCCTTTGCGCCGTAAGAAATCTGCAGATTCATGCAGAGAGATTGATTGCCCCATTCATTTTCGCAAAGGAGAAAGAGACAGCCAAGCCAAATGGAGATCGATTGGATCTCCAAAAATCCTAATCAGAAACCTAGAGAAAGAAAGAAACAAAAAGACATTGATTGTTGCTTTAGAAATGTTGGTGAAACGTGCTATGCACATTAAGTTTCTCTCCTTGAAAGACTGTATGGATACAGGTGCTCCCTCTGGGGAAAAGCTTTCATGACAGAAGCGATCTCCCTCCCTCCACTCGTGCATCGGTTCAGACGCCACAGCCCCCACCTGTGAATCTGATAGCGGTCTGAATGCCCAAGCGCTGCACTGTTCGCTCTTGTCCAGACTCTCTCCCAGAAGGACGGCGCTGTGCACGGCGAGACCTTTGCCGTGCAGTCTGTCCTGCAGAACCCGTGAGTGCCGAACAAACACAAAAAAGGCAGACGTTTCTAAGTGAAGAAGAACAAAACAAGGTCTCGACAGGCTGCTCGATTCTACTTGCTTCTCCTTCTTCTATCCTCTATCTGATCGCATGTTTTCTTCTTGTGAAGATGCCGGGGGGGAAAGAGGAGAGGAAAGCGCCCGCACGAGAACGCACGCAGAGAAGTTGAGAGAGAGCCCTGCCAAGTTGAGATCCTGCCTCCCTCTTCCCCCGAAATGTGAGCACTGCATATGAGCAGACAGCTGTCATTCCAGCTCGATAAGGCCGGTGCCTTGCAATGACAATGGATCGATTGATGAACCCGCTGACTTCAACGACACACCCGCTGACAGACTGACTCTCATGAACTTCGGGACAACATATTGCACCATCTGAGGGAGGTCAATTGCACCACGCACCTGCACGACACAGGATCAAACAAGAAAGGACAGAAAAGAGAAGGAGGAATATGGGGGCCTGCAGGGGAGAAAAAAAAAGAGACGTCTGTCTTGATTACAACAAGAAACCGAGCCTCCTTCTCTGCACGGCAGGAGAGGAGACACCGTCAAACCAAATGGACAAAGCGGGCCAAAGAGGAAGAGAGAGAGAGAGAAGACATATGACACGCGAAAGCAAGCAATAAAGAAAAAGAAAATCCACGGCAATGGAGGAGGAGACGGAACGAGAAAGAAGTCAACTAACACTCATTCAAATCGACGCACGCACGCACGCACGCAAACACGCACCCACCTCCATCAAACCACCAAACCCAGGTCGGGACTTTGCCAACATGTGGAGGTCGTGAACTATCTGCACATGCACCCTCGTCGGTCATGCAGTCAGCAAGGGAGGAGGGGAGCAGGGAGAACGAAGAGAAAATCAATTCATCTTCCACAAATACTGGACATACAATCGGGGCACAAAAAACAGATACACACGGAGAAAGAGAGACGGAGGCAACGGCATGCTGGACGACGAGGGAGGAAAAAAACACTTTCTTTCATCACTTGGCCTCTCTCTGAGGGCTGGCAGCAGAGAGGACCAATTCACTCGCCCACCCCAAAAAAGCTTTCCAGCCCCCCCACACGAGCAACGAGAAACGAGAAATCCCCTTTGCCGACTTCAAAGAGACACAAACAAACACACAAAGCGACAAAACAAGCCACTCCACTGACCTGAAATCCAACTTTCAAAAAACGAACGCTTCCGAGAATCTCTCCCAGAGTTTCGTCGAGAAGCTCTGGGGTCGACTTGGCCGCGACATCCTCTAATTCACTTTCCCTCTCTGCTTTATTGCATCCATCTTCCAACCCCCCACCCTCAGACGCCCCCTTTCTCCTTCCCGCTTCCCCCTTTTCATCATCATCCGGTGCCAACAACAGGAGGTCAATCAGAAAAGCACACGACCCGACGGCCAGCTGCAGAGAAACGGAGGAGGGGATGCCTCCCTCCAGGTGCATTCATTGGCACACATGCAGAAGGAAGCACCTGCCTCTTTGTGCATTCGCCTCTCTGTCTACCTGCCTGTCTCTCGACCTCTCTTCCTGGCTCTCTCTACATCCTGGTTCTGCCTCTTCCCCATTTAGAGAAACTTTTGACGACACAACACAAGAGAAAAGAAGTAAATGCACTGAAAGCAAACAAAACAAAACTCAAAAGGAAATTTCTTTCTGCTGACCTGAATAGTGCAAACACCCGACGGGTTGGCTCTTTTATGATCTTTTGAGAATTGACTCTCCTCCTCCTTCTCCCTTGTATCTCCAAAAGGTTTGGGCTCTCCTTCTTCCCCTCCCCCCCCTCTATCAACATCAGAAGACACCTCCGCCCGGTCTTCCGACTCTTCTTCGTCTCCCTCTCTGTTTTCCTCTGCAACACTGTGGGATTCTGCTCGCTCTTCCCTCTTTTTCCTTTTCACTTGTTCATACTCCCGTCTGTGCTTACTCAACGTGTCAGGCTGCCACTCACAGTCCAACCCCACGGGCAGAGGAACGCCCAGAGCCTCCGCCTTCAGGGCTTCCTCTCGAAGAAACTCTCTCATCTCCTGCTCTCATACATACACACACACACACACACACACACACACACACTTCAAGAATGGTGATGCTTTGTATGAACTTCTTATGGACTGCACACAGAGAAACATCGCGACCTCGGAATAAAAGGATGGACATTTGTCAGTCTCTAGTCCGCTGTCTCGCATGCACATACATAATAGCGGAAAGACTTTCGATACGCCAAAAAGATTGAAGTGCAAAAGGACAATCAACTTCGAAGGGCGCCATCCAATCCAGTCACTGCAGTGCGTGCAGTCAAAAGCAGAAGAGGACTAGGAGGACGCGTCTTCTGGACCAGATTGCTCGATACATTTGGAGAGGCATACAAACAAGTAACTGAATTCAGTTTCGCCCCCCAATCCGGCCAGCGCTATCTTCGTTCTCTCTCCCTCTTTTGTTCTACACACACACACACACATACACACACACAAGCACACACACACACACACACACACACACACAAACGCACAGAGCAAGAGGAAAACAGAAGAGAAAACAGAAAGAGCAAAAGAGAGAAGAAACGAGAGCCCGTCAAGGCCAAGGAAACAAATGCAAGAACAGCAACACCGAAATGCTCAGGAGTAGACACAGACCAGACCAGAGAAGAGAAAACAGACCGACCAGCAAAGATTCCCGGGAGTCCACAACAAACACCTCCATCTCCCGTCCCCCCCCAGTTTCTCTCTCTTCTCCAACCGCAGAACCCATCAGCACCTGTCTCCTCTTTTTCCCTTTCTTCGATTCTTCCCTTTCCCCTTCCCCGACCCCCGGTACGGCTGTACATTCGCAAATATTACTAAAAGCCTCTCTCTTTTCGAACACACTCGTGCCTTTGTTTCCGTCTTCCTCTTCAGAAAGCAGCCTGCTCTTCGTCATCTGGACAGCAGAGGCATCGTCGCGCGTCTTGCTCTCTTTCAAAGCCTCTGATCGACTGACACCCCTGTCACCCAAACTATCCGTTTCCATTTCCCCTGGCCCCTCTGATCCCGTTTCCGTTTCACTCCCATCCTCCTCCTCCTCCAACAGACTAGCCTCTACTTCCTCCTCCTCTTCCTCCTCATCACTTGAAGAGGCTCCTGTCGATCTTCCACTCAAATGACTGGATTGCTTCCGCCTGCTTCCTGGCATATCAGGCTGCGGGAAGGCAGAGAGGGGCGGCGGGCCTGCAGGGAGCACGGGCCCCTCCCCGAGAAACGAGATGTGCGCACACACAAGGTCCAGAACTGGCCGCCCCTTCCCCTCAGAGTACCTACCCAGGCGTGGGTACCCAACAACGTACACCAGATGCCCGGGCTTCAGACAGCTGCACAAAAACACAGACCGCCAGTCCGTGGATGAAACGCTGCCTTAACAGGTGGGAAGGAGTAAAAAAAGAACGAAGGAAGGAAGGAAGAAAGGAGGGAAGGAGCGGAAGGCAGAAAGGAAGGAAGAAAGGAAGAAAGAGAGAAAGAAAGAAAGAAAGAAAGAAAGAAAGAAAGGAAGGACTGTGGATCGAGTTAGATGGTGACACCAAACGAAGAGAGGCTCAATCGACATGCGTCAATACGCTCACTGTATTTCTCTTCCCATTTATAGGAGACGTGGTACACGAGAATTGCACGTGAAATTGGGAGGAAGGGAGGGCGATGGGAGGAAGCAGTTACGACGGATTGAAGCAATATAACTCATCTGCTACCCACCGTATAACTTCTGCTGTTGCCTCCTCTCCCCACCGTCCCCTGAGGGTCTGTCCGACAATCAACTGCACCTCCATCGGCTCCCCGCTCCCGTCGGGGTTCGCCCAGGCCCTCCTTGTCAGGCAACTCTGCAGGATGGATGCAGGGGGTGAAGGGGAACAAATGGAACAGAAAGGGTAAGAAGAGCACCAGAGGGGGATGCACGGTATCGGTAAACTCCGACTAAGAGCGAACGGGGAAAGACTGGGAGAAAGGGTGATGTGTAGGAGAGATATCGCAGATCTTACAAGATGCTTCGAGGTCTACATGCGGGTGTGTGATACGGTGGTGCGCCTTTTCGTGCAGGTATGAATCTGTGTGCAGCTTCAAGACACTTCCAGAGGCAGAGAGTGCTTGCGGACTTTCAGGAAGAGTGGGAAGAAAGATTCTTTCGTACCTGTTTATTCAGGGCATGCCTTCCTCTGTATTTCGACTGTTTGATGTGCATCTGTGTGAGTGAGTGCGTTCCTGTTCCCTCGGCACCTGCTGCAGGCGCGTTCTCGAGGATGGGGGGGACGAGATCAACGAAGGCGAGGAGACGCGCCATACGTCTTCGTGCAGCCACAGCTCCCACGAGGTGCACACACTCTCCGAAAACGTCCACAGTCGGAAGGAAACGACGCTGACGTTCTCTCTGGCGTCCTGAGGGGCTTTCCGGGACAGTTTTTGGCTTTCCGGGATAATCTGACGAAACAGTGCTCATGCTAAGTGACGAATTCTCCTCTGCTTCTCTTCTCTGATCTTTTTCAGCGACTTCTTTGTTGGACTGGACCTCCCTCGTGGGAGACGGAAGAGAAGGAGAAAGAGAAGGAAAGCCAGAGAGGGCTGCTGCCGTGTCTCCCTCGCGTTCTTCGTGAAAAAGAAAGGAATGGCCCCGAGAGGGGAAGTCTGGCACGTGAAAGGGGGAGGAGGAGGAAGGGTCCTCCTCTCCCGTTTGTTGTTTCTCCACTGCCGTGTCGACAGAGGAGGAGAGGGTCGAGGAAGGCAAGAAGACAGGGGAAGAAGGAGAAGAACAAGCGATAATGTCAACAAATGGGGCATGGGCAAGGCGAGAGGCCTCCTTTGGATCTACTTTTAGTTCCACCCCCACAGCCCCTCCACCCCCAAGAATGAAGGGGGAGTTCCGAAGAGAGGCGTCAATGATAGTTGTCATGCGCACAGAGTGACCGAGAGGGGGGATGCTACCAGGGGGGTACCTGCAAGATCGCAGTTCAGCAAAGGATTGTTCTATCGAAACGAATCCCTCAACACATCAAAAATTCGAGACATTCCACTTGCACACCCGGCAGGCAGACTCACGCTTTCTCTCTCTCACACACACTCACTCACTCACTCACTCACTCACTCACTCACACTTACACATTTACACACACACACACACACACTCACACACACACACACACACACACACACACATGCAAGCACGCACACACACACACACACACACACACATACATACATACATACATACACACACAAGCAGACAAAACACTAATCCCGCTGACAACACAAACGAGCCCTCCAACGCTTCTCTTTCGGGTGTTCGTCTACGGACTCAATCGACAGTCGTTAAGAGGATCTCTCTGTCTCCGTGCCTGTCCGTCTGTCTGGAAGGAAGAAAGAACAAAAAAAAATCAGCAGGGGTTCCGCGGGTGTGCCAGTCTGTGTATTCCTTTAATTCATATGAGTAACAAAGGAGGCGAGACCCCTCTTCCTTCTTCCCTTCCTTTCTTTAAACAAGCCGACAATCCAACCAACTGACCCGCTGAAGTGCAGCACAGACTTGTTGGACACAAGCCGCCATTTGTATTTGTCATGGGGGAAGCCAAAATAAGCGCCTGCGTGTCCACATTCATACATGCCATGTGGCACAACATCTTGCTTGCATGAATATACCTAGATGCTACGCCACACCGTAACAAATCACAAACGACATCTCTTCTGAGGTTCATTTGAGACCCTCTGTCGTGCTCCTCACATCTCTTTTCTTCCAGCCTCTCTTTGTTTTTCCTTTCCTTCCTCGATCTCAGACGTACCCCTTCTCTCTGTTCATCAGAGGAGGTTTGCATGTAGACAAAAAGCAAAGAATCGGAGGAGAAAGAAGAAAAGACGACAATTACAAATTGTGTTGCACAAAAAGATGAGCACAAGAAGATGAAAGTATACCAGTCCTGTTTCCTCCCTCTTTCCTTCCTTTCCCTCCCTCTCTTCTTCTGCTGACCCACCCAATTTCTTCTCGTCGACTCTCCTCTCGAACGGGACGATCACAACAACAGGACCGAAGAGACTCCGGTCGCTCTGGCATTCAAAAATCAGAGTCTTCACATGTCTGCAGCAGTAGCAGCACCCACCATGCAGCAAAAGAAGGAAACCAAGGCAGCAGTAAACAGCAAGCATTAGAGGAGAGGAGAGGAAGGAAAGGCCGTACGTTTCCTTCATGAATGGCATATTCAAAGAAAGCAAAGGAGCAGAGAGAGAAAAAATGTCGGGGCGGGGACTGTAGATTTGCTCTTTTATTGCGATTCCCCTGCGATGTGTTCTCCTGTTTCTGTGCGCTCAGTCGGCATGTTTCACATCTCTGTCTGACTGTCTGTTGGTGGTACAGGGTATGCCCACCTGATACCGTCGCTTGTAAGATCTGGAAGGTCTTCTGGTTCGAAGTCTCCAAACTCCTCCCACGTCCACTCAGTACCAGAAAAAGAAGAAGAAGAGGAAGAAGGGAGAGGGAGGGGCGTCATGTTTCTTCCCTTGACGAGAAGGCAGGAGGTGTCAGGGTTCTCTCCCCTCACTCCGTGCAGAAAGGTTTCTATCCTCGTGAGGAACTCCTGTTGTCTCTCTCTCTCCTTCAGATCTCTTTCTGGTCTTCGTGAGGCTGCAGACAAGAGAGAGCAGGAGGGGATGGAAGGAAGACGCCGACGAATCCACCCGAGCGCAAAATATCCAGGCAGATTGACGGTCAGAAGGAGCAAATTCAGGCAGCCTCGCAAGAAATGAAAGAGAACACACGGAAACCTCACCTGATGGCGTCCCATTCAGGAGACGGGAGCCTGGAGTTCCTGTCACAGAGGGCAAGACCACACTTGCCGTCTCCTCACTCCTTCTCCCGTCTCCTCCATAAAGAGTCGCCTTCTCGCCCCTTCCCCCACATCCAATGCGCGTGAAAGGGGAAGAACGCACAAATGAATCGAGTAAAGTGTATTGAGCAGTTTTATGCCCCGACAGAACAGTCTGCACGCTGCAGAAGCCGTCTCCTCCAGAGAGAAGGAAAGCGAAGAAGCTGACGAAATGCAACTGTGTAGCCATTCCAGCAACGCCCTCAACTACATTTCACAATGTGACATTTCGACTGTCAATTCTCAACTAGTCATTCTCAACCGCTCCTTCCCTATGGATTCTACTGCATGTCCCTCCGAAACACAGGGAAGGAGAGAGAAGCTCTTCGCGCTTGCATCTGCACGCAGCCTTTCTTGCATGAAGTTGTCAGATCTTTGTATAGAAGGAGCATGCGGCGGCGCGTATGCGGCGCGCCCATGCACGGCGCGCCCGCGCGTCGCCGCATGCATCATAATCAGCCGTCTACGTAGCCGTCTCCTCGAATTCTCCTCGAGATTCCTCGAGCCAGCTCTCTCCAACAAACTCTCCGTCGACAATCTCCGACATATCTCCGACATGTCTTGGTAATCGCCTCTACACCTGCCAGTTGAAAGCTACGTGCATACCTCTTTTTCTCCTTTTTGCTACAAATTTTGATTGTTCCCTTGCTGTCAGACTTTTTGGTGGAAGACTCGACTGCTGCCTTCACCTCCCTAATCTTCCAGTTGCCGCGCGCTGCCTCCAACCTTTTTTTTTTCTGCCAACGAAAGAATATCTGGAGCGCTGCGAGGCGTCTCTGCTAGCAGGGCTTGAGAGTGTAAGGGCGAAAAAGGCAAGCGTGGAGATCCAGCTTCAGCCGCTATGAGTGTGATGCACAATTATCTGGGAGGCTTGTGCCACCAGCACGGCACTGGAACGGAGAAGGACGAGGGACGCGATTTCGAGGCTCTCCAGCAGGCTGCTGAGGGGGGAGACATCCAAGCCGTGTACAAGCTCGCCATGTGTTACGAGTATGGGAGTGGAGTGGAGAAGGACGAGAGGCGGGCTACAGAACTCTACCAGCAGGCGGCAGAAGGAGGAGACGTAGATGCGATGTTCAACCTGGGCATGCGCTACCAGCAGGGCACCGGAGTCGAGAAGGATGAGAGGCGCGCTTTCGAGCTCTTTCAGAAGGCCGCTGAGGGGGGGGACGTGGATGCGATGTCCACCCTCGCCGTGTGCTACCAGCAGGGCACCGGCGTGGAGAAAAACCATCAGCGAGCTTTCGAGCTCTTCCAGCAGGCCGCTGAGGGGGGAGAGGTCCAAGCGATGTACAAGCTTGCCATGTGCTACGAGTACGGCAGAGGAGTGGAGAAGGACGAGAGGCGTGCCGCAGAACTCTTCCAGCAGGCGGCTGAGGTGGGGGACAAGGATCATTGATGAAGATGCGATGCCCAAGCTGGGCCGGGCCTGTGAATGTACTAATAGTTTGGGGAGCAGTGGAGAACGTCAAGGGGCGTGCCGCAGAATACTATAGAATACTATAGCTACCAGCCAGCAGCTGCCTGTATAGCTGTTGCGTGCCTACATTCAATGAACAAAGTTTGTTGAGCAAAGCGCAGACAGATTGTTGTTTGTTAGCGGCCTGGGAAACCAGGCGGGCCACGGGGTGTGGTCTGAGCCTCAGCGATGAGGTACACCCCCCTGCCGTTTGCGGGGGCGACCTCTATAAGACAAAACGGCGACAGTGCTCTAGGGCACCACTAAATCACTTATCACCTAGGCCCTGCACTCCATATAAATAATTTTAAAAAAAAAGAAAGTTTCCGATTTTTTTTTTTTTAATTGATTTATCAACTAAAAAGTATTGAGTTTTCCATGCAACACCCCGTGCAACACTTGAGCAACAGTTGTTTGTCTACTAACCAGTATTGCCATGATAAATAAAAAAATAAATCCATTAAAAAAAAAGTTTTTCTAATCTTTTCTTTTTTTTTAATGTAGTGCAGGGCCTAGCTTATCACTTATCACTTAGTAGTAAAGACCCTGAAGAGACCTAGGAAGAGACTAAAAGAAACAACTGCATATAGTTTAATTAACCATCATCATCATTCACCATCGCCATTGACCTATGAATGAATGTCTGACATTCAGCAGGTTCGATGTATAACTATTTGCAGCTGGAATGTAGCTAGCCTGTAATAGCCTGGACATACTACCTGTAGCACTGTCTAGCTAGGAGCCGAGTTTTTACTAGATACTGTACCACTAGCTATACCAGTCTTTCAAAGTTTTTTGTTTTTAATTGAAAAAATGCACACAATCCTAGACACAATCATGAAAAGGACGAAGGTCCCGTCAGGAAGACAAAAGCATGTTTAGTTCTAGATCTAGTTATCCTTTCCCCCCTGGGGGAACCCTAAGGGGAACCGGATCCAACGTTGAGTCTATGTACGTTTTTGTTAGAAACCAGGTTTGAAGCTAGGTTTGAACTTAGCTTCTAGCTTTAAATTTCTTCTTTCGATCACCTTTCTTTAGAATCTAGACCTTTCTATACTTTTTACAACTTTTTACAAAGATTGTGATGAAAGTGATGATAAAAATGTCAAACACTACTAAAACTGATTTTTAACTATAATATCAAAACCTAGACTAACACGTTGACGTCCTAGTTGACGTCATTGAACGATTATTTGTTTGAGTAAGCCTACCAATTCAATGAGAAAGAAAGAGAGGGGGGGCAAAGACATGAACGAACGAACGAACGAACGAATGAGCCAATGCGAAGAAGAGCAAGAGTACACAGGAAAGGACGGAGCAAGCGAACGCCTCCATCTATTCTAAATCGGTTCAA
>JAHBMJ010001534.1:2500-29698 GCA_018398765.1 Chromera velia
TGTCTGTGAACTGTTAATGATGTTGATGTGCTTTTAAGTTTAATAAGAACAAAAACTATCCGAGCTTCTCATGATCGACGATGTTTAATTTAAATCAAAATCATTATCACTGCTCCCGGAACTCTCTTCGTCCTTTTCACCCCGACTCATCCAGCGAGACTGTCTGCGGCTGGGGAAAGTTTGAAATTGATTTTGTTTTTCTCCTTTCTTCTTTTTGCTTTCTTCGGCTGTCGGGGAAGGGGCGAGGACGGACGAGGCATCTTGCTCGATTTGAAGAAGCTCGATTACTCTTGTCAACCTCCCATGCTCCCTTCCGGGAGAGTCTTGGCTCGTCCATTTGTCAACAAACCTCTCAATCGCCTTCTTTTGGGCTCTTGTAGTCCTTGGTGCTGCGCCACTCTTCCTCAATCTCACTGACTTCTCGAAAGACAAACGAGAAGGCCTGTGGGGAGATGCCGTCGCAGATCGGCAGGGGGACAGACTCGGGGATGAACCCCCCGACGCCCTAGAGGAAGGAGAGCGCGGTCTCAGTCTCGACGCTGCCCCTTCTTCCGGGCTCTCTGCCTCATCCAACAGACACCGAGGCCAGATCCATTTACTCATGTCCACGAGAGAGAACCCCACTGTCTCTAGGAGGGCCCGCCCGAATCCATCGGCACCCCGCGAGTTCACACGCGTGTCCTCCAGAGCTGAACGGAGACACGCATCTGAGACGTCCAGCCACCCTCCCTTCAGTCCCCCTCCTTCCCCCCCATGACCTCCCAGGGGAAAGGACAAAATTTGGTTGGGAGATGCCGACTCCGGACTGCCTTGCATGTTCCGAGTGGGGCTTGACAGGGGGTTCTGTTGACCGGCTGCTGTTTGCTGTTGTCGGAGCAGTAATTTCTCCGATGGACAGTGCTTGAGTGCTTCTTTGCAACACCAGAGAAGTCCTCGTAGCACCCGGTGGTAGGTGGCACGGTCTAAACACCTGCGTGCTTCTTGAAGCTTTACGCGGAGGGGGAACAGAGAGGAAGTATGGGTTTTTGGACCCTCGGCAGGGTGGGAGGGTCTGGGTGTGATGGGAGTTCTGCCTTCCCGTTGGGCTTTGCGTGCTTTTTTGCGGAACGTTGCTTGGCGGGCCGTTTTCTTTTTTTGCTCTCTGTTGTAAGACGCGATCTGTACTTTTGTCTGCGTCTCGATTTTTCCCCTCTGTATGAGCAGATCGCGACGCTGTTGGACAGTGAGACGAGATACTGGCTGTTTGTAAGGAGTCAGTGTTCCCCCGTCATTCATTTCTTTTTCACTTTGTTCCATCCGTCTCACTCGTCTTCTTTCTTCCCTTTCCCTCTTTCCTCTTTCTGAAATGGTGTGAAAATGAAGAAATCGAAAGTAGGGATCGTCAAAAGGTGTGCGCAAGTGAGACAACCAACGACGCAAACGGTCCTCTGTTGGGGGACTCTCCTCCCCCTGTAGACAAGCAACGATGTCAATCTCTCCAGAAGAGCTGCTGAAAACCTCCGACTGCCTCTTTCCACCCTGAGGGTCCTCCATTACAACTCGCCTTCGCTCTGCCTCCTGATGCCCCCCCAACTCCCCTTCTCCTTCCCCTTCCTCCTCCCATACACAAGCATCTACAGGTTCCAAAGAAATCGTTCCCAGAGAAGCGCTATCCGCATCACTTGACGAATTCTCAAGAACAGACAGAGGAACTTCGACCTCGTCGACCTTTGGACAGAGGTCAGTGAGGAACGTCACTGGACGCTTTCCTTTCCGCTTTGCATCTTCTTCTGCTGCTGCTGCTGAGAATGGACACGCGTCTTCAGCACGGGGAGTTACGGCGCTTTCGCCGTTTCCTCCTGCATCCCTCAAGACGATGACTGCAGGATGGGCATGGCTCGGGTGCCCGTGCAAATGGTGGGAGACGGAGGGGGGGATGGGGTTCAGATGAGAGTCCAATTTCAGACTCGGTGAGAGCACCTGCCCCTCTTCGTCTTCCATCCAGTGCGTCCACATTTGCCGAAGCTCTAAAACCTCAGGATGTTGTTCCATCAACTCAAACGGGAAGGAAGAGGAGACGGAAGTGGGAGGGAGAGAATCCCAGGGACATGCCGTGGCCTTAAAAGGAGACGATGCAGGCAGTCCGGGGGCGGAGGGAGAAATAAACATATCTGGTTCTGCACACTCAAAAGTGCGTGCAGCCAGGGTCTGCTGTTGGAATAAAAAAACTTCCAAAGCATCGGTAGGAGTCCAGAGAAGATAGGTCAGAGACAACGGGAGGGCGGGGGGTTCTTGTGCCTTCCGTCGTGGGGACACACTCTCTTGCTGAACTGCCATCTCATTTCGTGCATCGAAACCGTTGGGCCTCTCGTCTATGGCAGTCAAGTCATGCAGCATAAAGAAAGCAGCCATCGCATCCAATCGAACTCTGGAGTCTTCTTGACTGTCTCCGAGTCCCCCCCCATCTCTACCCCCCATATCTGTGCCTTGAAAATCCCCCCCCCCCTCATTTTGGGCATCAAGCAGGGCCCCCCATACGACACAGAGATCCCTCTCATCCAAGGGAAACCCTAGAGTGTCGGCCCACTCGCAAAGAGAAGCGACGGACCATTCGGGGGTCATCTGGACCCTCAGGCTTCTCCTTCCACACAGCCGTCCTCTTGCACTGTTCCCTTCTCTCTCTGATAGAAGAGAGTCACGAGCGGCGGGGTGACGCTCTTGCATGAAACTGACAGTTCGAAGCATGCGGGCTGCTGCAGAAATGGAGTTCTTCGACGTTATGCCTTGAACCGGGGGGGGGGCACTGGCGCTCCCTCTTCCTTTATTATTCCTTCCTTTTGCATTCTCTTCTCTCTCCTTGTCCTTCGCTCTGAATCGAGAAAACATTTCCTGCAAATTGAAGAATTCTCCCCTAGCTTTGGCCACCAGCAGACAGCACTGCGCTGTCAGCCTTTGAAATCTAGAGATTGGGGGGGGTGCTCTCCCCCTCTCCCTGGGCGAAGGCTGTGGTCTCTGTTGCTTCCCATTCTCGAGACTCTGGAGACTGTTGCGGCTCCCGTCGTCTGAACCTCTCGGGTTGAGTGCAAACGCAAGAGTGGGGGGAACAGGACGCTCTAGGGGTTCACCCACCTCTCTTCCCTGCTCCTCTTCCTCCGAGATGCCTCCTCTGTCCTCCCCCTCACCCGCCGTTTGGGGAAGTCTCGCAGGCTCATCCCCCCTCGGCCGAGGCTCTCTCTCAAATCCCCTCCCCTGCACCTTCCCCCTCCCACCCCCAGCTCTCCTATTTTCCAATCCCCTCCCCCCCTCGAACCCAAACCCAAAACCGTCAGGAGACCCCAGACGGGCCAGGACAACCCCGGACCCAGAGGACCCGCCAGCAGCAGAGTCAATCGACTCCATCCTCCCCCCCACAACCGCACCATCCAATCCACAGCCCCCCGTACAAAACCCACAACTGTCGCAGAACCTGCAGGCCCATGCAGTGAAGTCATCAGACCACAAATTCTCACTCTCGATTGTCACACGATCGCATTCTAACGATCAAGCATGCTGCTTGAGACACCATGCAGTCAGACACACGTACAGCCAGCCAGAGATGACCCCCCCTTACACACACAGGTCCCAACCGACACCCCCACGTACCTACCTGGATCTCTCACTGGCACACACACGACACGTCCCGCAGAGCCTGCAGTCATCCGAATAGAATATGTAAGAAAGGATGTTTTTGTTTAATTGGCATTCATACTTACGGTCTTTTCACCGATCCGCATTTACAGAAACGTTCTGCCGGCCTCTCCTCTGTTCCCTGCGCATGAACAACACGACCACACTCATTCAAATCCATACGGACACTTACGATCGATCGATCGCCTTGTTCTGAGAGTCAGAAAGAGCAACAGGTTGACGCACGCACGCACCTGGTGTGTTCCCGTGGTCGTGCAGAGAATCCGCACCTTTCACAGACGGCACCGCCCTCAAGGGCCCTCCACCCTGTGTCTGCGAAGGCTGCCTTCGACCCGTGTAGCCTTTTCATTGAGGCAACCAGCTGCAGGGAGGGAGGGAGGGAGCCAGGGAGGGAGGGAGGGAGGGAGGGGTTCTGTGCAGAACTACAGGAGAGATAGACAGGGTCTTATTTGCATGATTCAGAAATAGAAGTGTGGATTGAAGAAGCTGGTCAGAAAGTGCATTTTGAAAAGTTTTGTGAAAGAAAGAAGTCCAATCAGCGGGTAGAGAGAAAATCGAGAGGACGGAGACGCGAAAGAAAAGAGCAACACAGGAGAGAGTGAAACCAGCTGGAGAGAAACAAACCGCACAAGAAGATGAATTAGTCGGCCACGCACGACTGCAGTTGGAAAGGCCTCCTGTTTCTTTCAAGTGATCGCATGACAAGGACAGATAAGAACAGGTACGTCAACTTACTGAAGGCCTGTTCGCATTTGTGAGGAGGATTCCGTAGAATTCCGATGCTGTGCGTTGCTCTTGTTTGCTCTCCTTTTGCTTCTTCCCAGTAGCAGCAAGAGAGGACGCGAAGCCGAGGTCCTTTCCCTTCAACATGAGTGTCCTTTGGAAACGCTTCGCGTGGTTCCCTGGACTCAGGGCTTGTTGGAGAGATTCTGGAACGTCTTTTTTTGGTCTCCTGTTAACTTCCTCGGTCAAATCTGTACGTGACACATGAAGCCATCGCATGTGAGAATATTCTAGGAGAAAAAGACACTTGCGTTCGTGGTGGGTGGAAAAAAGCAAAAGAAAAGATTGGAAAATCTGCTCAGGGAGAACTCATTCAAGTGCTACAGTCAAAGTGTGAAAAACAGAAACTATCGTGAATGCCTCACTGATATTTCCAAAGAGTAAGAACTCCCTCTGACCCACCTTCGTCTTCCGACGATTTCTCCTCATCTTCTTTGTCGTCTTTTCTCATCCATTGGAGCATTCCATCATCGGCTTCGTCATCCAGACAACGCCACACAGTACCCTTTAGCCTCTCCTCTCCCCCCCCTCTCCACTCTCTTTGTCCAAGAGAAGAATTCTGAGGAGCTTCCGAGACAAAGTGACGTCCGTCACGGTCAAGCACCGCTAGAGGGCGGTGGGTGGAGGGGTTTGCTCCCCCCTGCAAGTGGAATTTTGTGTCCGTCAATGCAGACTGCTGATGCTGCAGTAGTCTGAATCTCCCAGCGTGACTTTTTGTGTTCATACTCAAAGGAGCTCTGGGAGACCCCCTGTCTCTTATCGACACATTTGTCTCTGCAGTCGTTTCCCTTTCTCTGTCTGCACCTGAGAGAGAGAAGAACGCAGCTGCCTTTTGGTCTCTAAAGTTATCTGAAACCGCCAGGTCGTCAGGTGTGCTGAGGACCCCCCTGTATTCATTCACCCCTGTTGTTGTTCGCCGGAGAAGCTTGTCGGACTTTGCCTTGCCTCCCTCTGACTCTGCTCCCTCTGAGGGGGCGGCAGAGAGGCCGCCTCTTTCCTCTCGCTCCTTCGCAGCGATTGCAGAGGGATCAGCTGCAGCAAAGAGAAAGCACAAGCAAAGGCGAGGATCTTTTTCCAGCTTGGCAGCCTAGAACAGGGAAAGCGAGAGACAGCCACACCGAACGGATAGGCATGTTCGCATGTGCACGGACATCCACACAGAAACTCGCGCAAGCACACACACACACACAGAGAGAGAGAGGGGGGGNGGGAGAGAGAGAGGGAATAGAAAGTGGCAGAGAGACTGAGGAAGTGACCTTGAGGAGGCGGCAGGACCTGAGCAATGAGCATTTGTCTCAGGGCTTCTCTCCACCCCCACCGCTCGAATGCTCCCACAGGAGGGAACACGAGAGGATTGAAGGTGACTTGAAATTCCTTCAATCTTCCTCTGTGTTCATCCTCCTCTTTCTCATCCTCGTCTCCTCTCACAGGAATCCCAGTGGAGAAGTCCACCAGACTCAGAAGAGTCCGAGGGAGAACTTCCACACGATTCCGCACAAGTCGAAGAGATTCCAGTCTTCTGCAATTGCCTATCGATTCGGGAAGAGAACGAAGGTTATTTTTCGACACATCGAGAAACTCTAAACTTGACAACTCCCCGAATTTCTCTGGGAGAGTTTCAAGTTTGTTCCCCTCTACATCAAGGATTCTGAGCCCAGAGAGCTCGCACAGAGATTCAGGGAGCTCTTGAATCAGGTTCCCATTCACCCGTATCGACTCCAAGCTTAAGCACTGCCCTATGTTTGTCGGCAGTCTCTCTAGCTTGTTATACGAGATTGAGATCTCTCTCAAGGAAGACATTTGGGTGATCCATGCATTCGACAATCGACTCAAGTGGTTGTGGTCGGCTGTGAAACTTTGCAGCACTGGGTGGCACTGCCAATCTCCGGGAAGGTCTCTGATGAGGTTGAAGGAGAGATCGACTGAGCGGAGACGGGGACAGAAGGTGAGTTCTTTGGGCATTTCGGTGAGTTTGCATCTTCGTAAAGAGGCGTGAAGCACTCGGGCAGAAACGCCCTTTATGGCCGCCTGTGTTGAGCGCTCTAAGGGTTGGCCTGTCACCGAGAGGAACCAGCCGTCCTCCACGATGACTTGGAACCCGACGGACCTCTCGACTTTTGTGGGCTCGAGGTAGCGCTCCAGGACCAACATCGGGGGGACTGTGATGCCTCTGGCTGCTGCTGACTCAAACCGGCTGGGACGTTTCTTCTTATCTCTCTTTGCTCCTTGATAAAGAGGGTTTGAGCTTCTGCTTGTGCGAATGTCGGGGTTCTCTGCAATGAGGGGGGGCGAGTCTAAGGGGCTTTGGTTACCGGCATTGGCGTCATCTGTTGCCTTAAAAATGGACGGCTGGAATTTTTGTCGCATTCTCCTTTTTTTCCCTTTCTGTCCTTTCTGCTTCCCACTGGGGTCCTTGAGGGTCTCTTCATGTTCCTTTTTGTCCCACCACCTTTGTGTGTCTATCTTGGGGACTGCCTGCTGGAGGTGGAGACTGTAGTTTGAGGACTTTTCGGAGTCGTTATCAAGAGGCTCTGCGGAGAGGAACGCCAGGGCGGTGCATTTGTTTCCCATGATGATCCTTTAGAGCCTGTGTCTGATTTGTGTGTGATTGCAGCAATGTCCGAGATTTCTTTGCACAGGATAAATGATCAAAAGATCCCAAGAAAGAGTTCAATGGGAATATATAATTTCGGTACGTTGCCAGACTTCTCCACTGGATTGGTCAACTATGGAAGCAAAGGAGGCAAAAAAAATCAAATTGACAGAGAAATTTTGCTTGTATTGTCCACGGGCTGCGGGTGTTCTTCAGGAGTGTACAGCTTCAATTAATCCAAAGCGATTGCATGCTTGATCTTGAAGGACCTCCACGCCTTGAAATCGACCATCCATACAGGAATCGGAGCGGTATCATTGGACCCTACATGATAAGGCTGGGTGAAAACAACAAAACGTACAAGTGGGTGTTCGGTTACCGGTATATATACAAAACAGTTGATCGTGAGCAGGAAAATGGGCCGAAAAGAGCAAGAAAGCTATAGGAGGGTTGCATGACGCCGGCTCACGCATGCATTGAAGCGAGAGACGTACTGCATGCACGCATGAATGATGCATGCAAAAAATGCATACAAAAAAAAAATCGCGATGGAAAATTGCATGCGAAAAAATACAAGGGCGCTCGCGATGCGCGCCCTTGTAGATGCGCGCGGGCGCCCAGATTACATGGATGAGGCCCTTAATTTAATTGCGTGGCCGTGGGAGATAGTCTGCATATGCAGTCTCTCCCAGCCCGGCCGCGCCTTCTTTCTGGCGGTCAGTGATCAAGGGTGTGTGTATGTAGAAATTAAACATCAGAAAAGTGATAGAAATTAGGCTTAAATTTCTAATAAACGTTGAAAATGTTAGAAAAGTAATAGAAATATGATATTAGACTGATAAAAAAATAAGAAAAAACTGATAAAAATTTAGCTTAATTTATCAAATACATATTAAAATATATATGACTTATTAAAAGAATTTTATGTATATTTAATAAAAATTAAAAAAAAAATGTCAGAAATTTGGCTCGCGGTTTTTTTGTTATTCTATTACTTCGTTAACAACTTTTCTATTATCATTCTAACATTTTTTGTTGGGACACTGACAGACAGTTTATGACAGTTTATAAAGAATGTTTAACACATAATCACTTAAAGATTCACTTTCTGAATCATATGTTTTAACACTAATTATAACTATAATGTCACGTAGGATATCACTTGGGATATCACTACCATTGTGTTTTCATTAAATTTTACAGTAAATAAATTTTATTTTCTTAGAACCACGTGACTATAATCCGACTGTCACAGTCTAGGTCACAGTGCATATGCATGAATAAATGTCTAATAAAGTTTTGAATCATGTCACCTTTGCTTATATGCTTTGTTTGCGCTCCCTTCCTCCCCCCCTCTTCCACGCATCCGGCTCCTCATCGACGGCCCCAGGCAGGTAGTAGGCAGACACAGGCTCAATTGCACGCATAAAGGCAAGCAGGTAGGTAAGCCACCATGATCTTGTGCAATCGGGAAGTCCCAGAGACGATAAGTCTTTCTGAGAGTCGATCCCACAATGCACGTACTGTTCTCCTGTTCGTCTCCTACCCGACAGGGCCAGCCGCAGATGCATGTACCTCCTCACGTCTTCACAGTCTGACGCTCCATCACGCACACTGACCAAGTCTGCCAGTGTGCGGGGTGGACTGCAGTGCACAAGCGCACATGCAGACGCAGAGCTGCACACACACACACACACACACACACACACACACACACAAACACACACAAACACACACACACACACACACACACACACACAGTGTCACAAGCATATGTGTATACAAAAACACACACACAGAGGGAGAGACAGAGAGATGCGGACGTACGTGCACACAGAGAAGCATACATGGACAAAGCGGGAAGAGAAGAAGCTTTTGAAGAAGGGAGGAGGGATCTTGAGAGTGTGCGTTCATTGGCATGCGGGGTGGTCAAATGCTTCGAGGCAGTCAGAGAGACAGTCGAGGAGCATGCAGGAGAGCCAACGGGGGTACGGTGAAGACAGTCAGAGAGGCCAAGAGAGAAACAAGAAGAGAGTCAGAGACACCGTACGCGTTTGCATAATTTTCCCTACTCTTTCCAATTTGTTGCATGAGAGCATTCGCGTCATTGCCAGCTCAAGAGTGGAAAAGAGGGGAGCTTGAAATGGGTATTCAGTAAAACACTAGCTCCAAATCTGTACACGAGAAATTGACTCAACGGAAAGACAGGCTGGAGGAAGCACTACACTGTCCGAACGCACAAGACTGACCTCAGCAAGCTCCCATTGCAAAAGGATCCGAATCGACGGGAAGCTCTGATCGACCGAGTCATCATCAGTCGGTCAGAGCAACGGAAGCTCACCGGCATTTTCCAAAGTCTGTAGTGCGCGGGGGGAACTGGGGTGCATAAGCGCAGACGCGAGTACAGAGCTGCACACACACACGCGCGCGCGCAAAGAAAGAAGTTCCCAATTGAGAGAAAGAACTCTGTTCTGATGCTCAGTGTTCTTGCTTAATTCTTTTTGCCAAAAAGCGCTCCCATTGTTAGAATTGCAGTCTCTTTCGGCTGCCTCAGTGCAACATCGCAAGTCACTGTGAGAAGAGAAGCTACGTTAGCGGCCGTGATCCAGGCACAACAACGCTCATGCAAGCAAACGTTGTCTCGAAAAGAGCTGCAAAGGCGTCTCTGGTCTCTTTCGAGGGCAAAGAGATTGAGAGAGAGAGAGAGAGAGAGACAGACAGACAGACAGACAGAGCAAGAGACACAGAAAGAGAGAGAGAGAGAGAGAGAGAGAGAAGAAAGAAGAAAGAAAGAAAGAAAGAAAGAAAGAAAGGAAGGAAGAAAGGAAGAAAGGAAGAAAGGAAGAAAGGAAGAAAGGAAGAAAGGAAGAAAGGAAGAAAGGAAGAAAGGAAGAAAGAAAGAAAAAAAAAAAAAAAAAAAAAAAAAAAAAAAAAAAAAAAAAAAAAAAAAAAAAAAAGAACGAAAGAAAGAAAGAAAGAAAGAAAGAAAGAAAGGAAAAAAAGAAAGAAACAAAAAAAGAAAGAAAGAAAGAAAGAAAGACGGAAGGAAGGAAGGAAGGAAGGAAGGAAAGAAAGAAGGAAGGAAGGAAGGAAGGAAGGAAGACAGACACACAGACAGACAGACGGACAGAGAGCTAGCCGAAGGGAGAGTGAGAGAGAGGGGGGGAGGGTTGCAGACACACATATAAGCAGACGCACACACACACACACACACACACACACACACAGCCTTGCATACGCAAACACTCAGACACACGTACGCACAAAAGGTGGCAATTAACTCTCAATCGTTACTCGAGGGCCCCGTAAATTGAGTCGATAAGATGAAATCAGCTCACCTCGGAGTCCATTGTTTGCACTGAATCAATCTGCACGCAGTTGCACAAAGGAAAAAAGGAAATCAATGATTGCATGGGCGTGCAAAGTGTTGTCTCTATCTGACAGATGCTTCGATCAGCATAAGAGATTCTCTTCTAATCGTATTCAATAAGTTCCTTGAAATTCAATCAGCCAAACGGACGAGACACGACCGACCGACCTCAGCAAGATCTCAAAAGGATCCGAATCGACGGGAAGCTCTGATCGACGGAGTCTTCATCGGTCGGTCAGAGCAATCAAGCACAGAACCCGTCAGAGGCCCGACTTGGCTATTTTGTGTGAGTGCATGAGTGTGATGAAAACTGGAATGCCCTCACGGTGCAACTATCTATGTACATGTGAGAAAAGCAGAGAATACATAGAGATCAACGGAGACGCCTGAAAAGCGAGGTTGGGGGTGTGATCGTCGAACGAAAGACGGACCAGCAACAGCCAAGAGAGGAGCCTCCTGACCTAATCTGGTTGGGGGTGTGATCGTCGAACGAAAGACGGGCCAGCAACAGCCAAGAGAGAAGCCTCCTGACCTAGAAACAGAAAAACAGAGAGAGAACTTAAAGCGGTATGAACAGAAAAGCGAAACAAAGAGAAAAGACAACCGATCGACCGGACCGACAACCAACAAGGACAGGTAAACAGGCGCTCAGAGGAAATTTTACGCAGGAAGGCAAATTCCCCATGCAGCTTTCCCCTCTCTTCTCCCGTCGCTCTTCAAACACAGTCCGTCCAACAACAGCTAGTGCTCTGCATGCCGAGAGAGAGAGACATTCTGCTCTGGTGCCGAATTTGTGTACATCGCTCGGTTTGCTGCACACGCTTTTCCTTGCCTGCCTGCCTGCCTGCCTGCCTGAACACTTGGCCCATGCATGCACGCTTTGTTTCCAAGTGCCCTTTTCATCTCTGAGGTCCAGCGCGTAGCAGCCGGATGCTTGTTATAAATTCGTCCTCCTCCCCCCCCCCTTCTCCCTCCAAAAATCAAAAGCGCAACAAAGGATACAAGTGAAGCAAATATGCGATTTCATGGATCAGTCGTTTGATTTGATTTGTTATCGGTTTTGAATTTGTCTTACTGCCTTGTGGTTGTTTCATCTTTTCCTTTTTGAAACAAAGAATGTCGTGCAATTTGATGCATCGATCGGCCTTTTGATTCGATTTAATTGTCTTCTTTTCTTAATTGTGTCGGTCGATTCTTTGCATTTATTTCTAGCCTTGATCTCGCTTTCATGCATTCCCCCCCCTCCCTCTCTATTCACTTTTCTTTCCCTTCCTGTCCTTCTTTTTCCCATAACTGTTTCGTCAGCTTCCTTCTTTGTTCTTTTGTTCTTCTTTCCCTCACGCGTTTCTTCCTATTGTGCCCCACCCACAAACCTAATTTATTCCTTCATTTTCAATTTTTTGAGTTATGCTTTCTATCATTCTGTTGTACAGCGATCTCTTCATTCATTCATGCATTTTCTCTCTTTCTTTCGATCATTCCTTCCTTGCATGCGCCGTCCATTCAAGCAGTCGGAAACAATTACAACCACTCGCAAAGACTCCCTTCCCTCAAGCATGCAGGCAGTTTTGTTCCCTGCTGTACTGGCGTCTACTTTCCTCTATGCCGACTTCACTTGAACAAAGGCGCTTGCAAGCGAAAAGAGGAAAGAGAAACTGTAAAAGAGAAGGAAGAGGACATGATCAGTTCGAAGCAAGCGGAGGTGCGCGGAATATGAAATCTTTCCCCTATTGGGCCCTCTGCCTCCAAAAGGGAAAAGGGCAACGAAGGATTCGCGTGAAGCAAACATGCAATTGCATGCATCGATCTTTTGATTTCAGCTGTCTTGTTTTCTTGCGCCAGCTTATTTTTGTAATTTCTTTTATGTTCTCGTTCGTCCGTTCCCACCGTTTCGCTCTGCCTTCTTCCGCTTTAAATTTCTTCCCAGGTATCTTTTTTCATCTTGAACATCTGTCTTCTTTCTGTTTTTTTTTTCGTCCTTTTTTCCCTTATGGATCCCTTACCCGCCCCCCACCCCCTTCTTTCTTTCACGATGCTCATTCATTCCCTCATATGTTTGTTGTCTGAATTGTGCTTTCCACTCCTTTTGCCATGCGTTCATCTTTTGCAAACTGCATTTGCTTCTTCAATCGCCTGTCGTGTCGAGCCCCCCCCTATCTGTCCAAAAAGTCGAATTTCCCATTCCCCCCAGCAGCCGTATAAGCAGTACGTCGATCATTGCCCCGTCATGCAGACTCTCTCCCTTCTCGATCTAGGATAAAGGCAGGGTCAATTCTGATCATCCACATGATGAAGTCAATGAATGAAGGACCCTTGGATATGATGCCCTCACCCCGTCTGTCCATGCAAGCAGTGGATGGGAGGGATCGAAACAATCATGCAGACAGAGCCAAAATACTGAATTCCTTTCCTCAGAGCATGCAGGCAGTTTTGTTTCTTTGCTGTGCTGGCATCTGCTTTCAACTTCGCCAACTTCACCGAAACAAAAGAGCAAACAAAGAAAGGCAAGCTTAAAAGCGAAAGAACAAGAGCTCCAAAGGAAACGACCAAGTGAAGCAAACATGCACGCAAAATGAAAGTCCTCCCTCGCTTTCAAGGATAATGTGCAAAAGTGTCTCTCTCCCTCTTCCGACCTCCCTTTCTTCCCTCCCTCCCTCCCTCCCGTCTTGCTGTAGATCCTTTCTTTCCTCCTCCGTGCTTTTTTTTGCCCTCCATCTCCATCCCTCAGCTGTCCTTGCAGATCTTCTGTCCACCGGGTCCTGCAATCAAGGGACCAGCAGAGGAGGGACAGTCACTCTATCAGCTAGACACACACACGACACAGAGAGACATACAGTGTCACCTCTCTCTCTCTCTCTCTCTGTATGTGTGTGTGTGTGTGTGTGTGTGTGCATGCATCTGTTTGTGTGTGTGTGTGTGTGTGTGTGTGCATGCATCTGTTTGTGTGTGTGTGTGTGTGTGTGTGTATGTGTGTGTGTGTGTGTCGTGTGCGTGCGTGTGCGTGTCTATGCGTGTGCGTGTGTGTGCGTACGTCTGTCATCGGCGTATCTGTCAGTGAGTGACTGTTGTTCTGATCGAGTCCCTGTTTTGCTGGTTGCGTGCAAGTCTGCGCGTGTGTGTGTCTGTATCTCTCTCTGTAACTACAGAGTAGGCAGACTGACAGACAGAGAGTCAGAGAGACAGGCCCCGCCATACACACACACACACACACACACACACACGCGCGCGCGCGCGCGCGCGCAAAGAGAGAAAGAGAGAGAAGAGAGCTCAAGGAAACCAGGGAGGAAAAAAAAAACAAACAGCTCAACGCAACAATCAAGGATGCAGAAAGGGCAACACAAATTGTCACTGACTGACTGACCCTTTGCTTCAATCGCAAAAAGAAGCCTGACTGACCTTTTGAGTCAATCGAAAGCTCTTCTTCCTTGGAACGAGTCCAGCATTTCGACCATGCACCCTGCCACCATTCCATGAAAAACAGCACATGAAGTTCTCTGTAGATCTTGTTGCTCACGAGGGGTTGCCTGGAGCTCTGGGCGCGCTGGTAGAAGACGAGAGACTGAGTGTCGTCGAACACCAGCGAAACAATCCAGACGTCGTTGACTGAGTGTCTGTCAGTGGGTTGCCAATGAGCGCACTCGTCTGAACTGAGGAGTCTGTGGTGAGTTTGGGAGTCCCTGTCATTGTCTCTGTCTCTGTCTGGGCTGAAGTCTGGGTGTGCGCATGGGCTTGGGGAAGGGAGGGTGCTCGCTTCGGCTTGCCAGGGCCCCAGGGGAAGGGAGGCTGAAGTCTGGGTGCTCGCTTCGGCTTGCCAGGGCCCCAGGGGAAGGGAGGCTGAAGTCTGGGTGTGAGCTTCTGTTTGGGGTGGTGCATTGTTTGGGGAGTGAATGATGATGAGGGGATTCGGAGCTCTGGTCGGAGGGGCCGGATCCTCTTTCGTTGCTTCCCGTTCCTTGCCGGCTATCGCTTTTCTCTCTCTCTCCTGAGCTTCAAACAAATCAAACTCGTGCTGCACTTTCTGCTCTTCAAGCGCATCGGTGAGGCGTTCAATCTCTTTCTCTCTCTGTGCCTCCTGTTCCAGCTTTATCTCGACGGTTTCCTGTGCATCCTCCAACTGCTCCAGCATCGTGTCCAATGCAACCAGATCGTCCTTCTCCCTCTCAAATGCCTCGACAACTGGGCGAACGGCCGCAAGCAGCGCCCATTTGAATCCCTGAGAGTCAGGGTCGAGAACATCCATGCGGCGGGCCAACTCCTCGAGGGCCGAGAGAAGTGTGGTGGTGGGGAGGGAGTCCTGCGCTCCGAAAGACATTGTGTTGCCTTGAAGATTTGCGGAGCGAAGGCAGCAGGCGGACAGATACAAGAGAGCCGGTTTCAAGTGTGGACGTTGACTGCAAGATGTATAGCTCAGAGTTCCGAGTATACGGCTTCATGCAAAGCGCGGAGTCTGACAGGTTCAGTCGCGTTCAGTCGATCCCCGCAATTTCACTCCAGACTTCGGAGTAAAATAGCGTCTGACCTACATACACGCGTGCATGCATGCGCGCGGGCATTGCGCGCGCCGACTATGGTATTTCGGCGGAAGTATATACACAAACTTTGTGTTTTGTCAGCTATATAGCGTGCCGTCTCGCTTTCCCGGCGGGCCCCAGGTGACCAGGTCTGCCTTCAATGCGAGACGTATACGCGTGTACTGGAGCTGGACTGAATACCTGGCTATTACCTGCACAGCAGCCTTCCTTCTGTAGCCAGCTCGGGTAGCAATTCTTTCCTCTTGAAGCTTTTGCTGCCCGGCGAGAGAGGCACTCGGAATGGCTTTGACTCCAAGGCATCGCATCAAGGAGTTGGTCTGCGTCTCTATTGCTCTCTCTCTCTCTCTCTCTCTCTCTCTCTCCCCTGCGGTCTGTTCTTCTTTATGATTGACTTTTGTCAGAATGAAGCATGAGCGGTGTGTTTCTGTGGCTGTTGTTGTCCTGCTGGGGCTTACAATTCTACTGCCGACAGCTTTCGGCAAAAAAGATGCCGTCTCCTCAAGCCTCCCCCAAGTACAGTTCAGGTCACTAGAGCAGCAGAGCGGGGAAAGGACGGGTCGGCGCGCTCTGCTTGCTTCTCTTTGGCGATCTGTAAGGTCCAGATTTCTAAATACAAACCAGGAGAGTGTGCTTCATAATGTGCTGAGATCTCTGGGAGTTGGTCCACGAGGGGAGGGAGGAGACGGAGACGGCGAAAGAGAGAGACGCCACTCTGGCCTTTTCCCATTCTCCTCTGCTGAGGAGCCTTCACACGAGGATGAGGAAGGAGAAGAAGAAATCGATGCAGGGCTGGAAGAGGAGAGTGGGTCAGACTCAAGAGCACGGAAGAAAAGAGACCGGAAGGAAGAAGCCGAGAAGGAGGCAGAGCGCCAGAAGAAGCTGCAAGCAATTTCGTCTTCGCTTCTTGAGGGCAGCGCCGCGCTTCGAGGAAGAATGCCGGCATTCATCCAACGCATCCCCAGAGTACACGAACGGCTTTTGTTTGCAGAGGGAATTGAGTGGATATGTACAGGACTCAGTCTGGTCAGCTGTTTAGCGGCACCTCCCTTGCGTCCTTCGACTCTGTTTCCTCTCCTTTCTTCAAATCGATCGCTCTCAGTCTCGCAATCCTTGATTTCGTTTTTCCTTTCCTGGTCGTTCTCTTTTTCCCTCCCTAATCTTCTCTCCCATTTCTCGCCTTTGCGTGGGCGCACGCATTGCGTCCGATTGTATAAGTAAGCGCATATGTTTTCATTTTTGTCTTTTCAGTTGTCTCTTCCCTTCCCCCCCTTTCGCTTCTTCTTTCACCCGACCCCCATCTGACATTCCTCACTCTGTCAAGTGTCTCTGAATCCCGCGCTATACCGCACCGTGTGCCTGTCTGTTGTCATACCTCCCTCTGTCGCTGTGTGCGTTCATGTGTCTGTCTCGCTACCTGTTCGTCCGTCCATCTGTCTGTCTGTCTGTCTGTCTGTCTGTCTGTGTGTCTGTGTGTCTGTCTGTCTGTTCTTGTGCAGCTGTTCACCCCAGGGTTTGCCTCCCGAATTCTCTTCGCCCTGTCATCAGAGGCGTTGGGAAGGAAGGGAAAGAGGGAAAGAAGGAGAAAGAGGAAAGGACCTTACGTGTCCGGAGTTTTGCAGCTGATCGGGTACGTTGTCTTTTGTCTGTGACGGCCTTTGCCGGTCTGTCTTTAAGTATGTATGCATGCATCTATGTATTTGTGCATGTCTGTCTGTCTGTATGTATGTATGCATGCATGTATGTATGTGTGCATGTCTGTCTGTCTGTCTGTCTGTCTGTCTGAAAAAGTGAAGTGAAGAAAAGACGATATAGTCTGTCTGTCTGTCTGTCTGTCTGCCTGCCTGCCTGCCTGCCTGCCTGTATGTATGTATGTATGTATGTGTGCAGTGTCAGTCTTGTCTTGTCTCTACAGTTGCGTTCCAGACTGACTGACCTCATGTATGTCTTGCTTCTGCCTCTTACTTCTCTCTTGACTGATGGCGGTGCTCCATGGTCTCCCTTTGTCTGTTTGTTCCTTTTATTGCTTTTCGATTGAGTGGTAGCGTCGTTCGTTCGTTCCTTCCTTCCCTTCCTTCCTTCCTGAGACCATTCGCCTTCCCTTCCGCTTCCTGACCCACCCTCCCAGGCTTTTGTTTGTATCGACTGGACTGGAGTCTCTGAGGGCGTGTGAGTGGCTGCGTCAGTCCTCTTCTGGTCTGGGCGTCTCTCCGAGTGAGGAGGAGGGGAGGGGGGGGGATCCTCTGGAAGCCGTTTTCCAGGGTGCTCGAAATCTGAGGTCTTTGTTTTTGGTTGTTCTGGCGGTAGGGCTTCGATTGATGAGAGTGGGGGATTTGGCTGGAGGGTGGTTTCTTTCAAGGACGGCAGAGGGGGGAGGGGCGGATCTAGTGGGATCATCCGGACTTAGTGACGTTGAGGACGGCCTTGAGGCAATGGACGGGGCAAGATCTGTTCATTTGGGGTCTCAGAGCGGTTCTCTGTCTGCCTCAGCAGGCAGGATGAAAGCAGGGGTCTGCGTGGCATTTTCTCGCGTGGGCCTACTTTACATGGCACTGAAGACTCTTTCTGGTAGGCCTAGCTGTGTTGGAATTGGGGGGGTGCGGAGTGAATTTGGGGGGGGAAAGAAAAGGCGAGACGAATTTGAGCAAGTGTCTGTGCAAATGTCTCTTCAATCCTTTTCTCTCTCTCCCTCTCTGTCTCTCTCATTTTGTGTGTGTGTGTGTGTCTGTGTGTTTCTAAGTATGCTTATTGGTCTGCCCCCCTCTTTTCCCCGATGCATGCAGCCACGTACCTTCTGTGCGTCCCCTCCACGGACCTTGCGTATTTCGTGGCCGTGCATGATCTGGTCGTGAAGGTGATCAAACTAGGGCTCAAGCTTGCTGACTACTCGCCTCCCTCTCTGTTCTCTTCCTCGCCGCGTCAAAGTGCAACTGGGATAAAGTGGTGGGGCAAACGCTCAAAAAGCAAGAAGCGAAGGGGACGGGAGAAGAAACGAAAGCGGAAGGGTCGAGAGAAGAGAGATAAAGAAGGAAAGGATGGGGGACAGGGGTTCCTAAGTCGGGTTTTTCGACTGCGGAGGGCAAAGACTGATGTCGCAAAACCTCCTTCAGTCTCTGTCTCCGTTGCTCAACTTCTTGAGAGAGCGCAAAGCCGAGTTAAAACAGCAATTGACAGGTCGAGAGGGGCTCTCGCTGACTGGTGGAGATCCCCCCCCTCGGACACGTCCAGCACGTTGGAGGATAAATACGTTTCAGTGGGTCCTTCAGGCCAGCCTGATGATTTCTTCCTCCCCTCCAGAGCCGGTTCTAATTTGGAGGACGACGAGCACGATGTGACCAGACTTGCGAACTGGGTGGTCAACCATACAGGGCCGGGTGTGAAGGAGAGACTAAGCAGTCTGCTGGGAGAGAAAGGGAGAGAAGCGAAAGAAAAGGAGAAAGAAAAAGGAAAAGAAAAGGAAGGAGACGGGCACGAGGAAGACGAGGAAGATGCACCTCGCGTCTCTGCTACAATAGCAATCAACCCAGACCCCCCCCCAAAAAAACGAATGTCAACTGCCCGCCGTCTCCTGGTCTTTCTCTCCCCTACCCTCCACCGCGACTCCTCCTCGCGCTCCCATCTTCCCTCCACTAGTAGACCGACCCGAGTTTCTTCAAGGACGAAAAAGCGAGGTCTGAGATCCGTCTTCAATTTTCGACGGAAAGGAGGACGGCAGAGGAGAGGGAGGGGGTCTCGGGGTGCCAGCAGGGCGGCTACCCCGCGGAAACGGAGTGGCGGTGGAAGGGTGCTGGGCGGTCGGCTGTTTCGACCGCGGAAAAAAAGGTTTGCGGAGATGAGCGTCACCGAGAAGGCGACATTTGTGAAGAAAAAAGCGGTCAAAGTCCTCCAGTTGGCAACAAAGGGCAGGAAGAAGAAGGGAGGATCGTCTTCCTGGTTTCTGCCTCAAACCGATCGCCTGATTTCACGTCAAATGAAGAAAAATGCAAAGGTTTTTGCGTTTGACACAGCGATGCTTTTGTTGAAAGTCCAGAAGGCGATGGCCGTTGAGGACGATTGATATGCATATTCGCTGTACGTGTCTATACATTACAAAGGGATCTATGCGATTTTTTGAAGCCCTAGTTAAAGCCTTGCATGGTGTCTAGCTTAGAATTTTTTGTACTAGGCTAATACTGAGACCACATAAGTAGTAGTTTCCCCTGGAAAACACTATGACTAGCATTATGGGTGTTGCACTTCATAGCTGAAAAGAAGATAAAAAAAAATTAACTAGAATTTAAGTTCCTAGAGTTGTTATCTCAGTTTTGTTATGTACCCTACCAAAAAACATAGAAATCATATAGAAATCGTACTTATGACGTACTAGTAGCCTATAGTAGTAGGCCCATAAGTAGAGAAATCTAACTTGGAATCTTGGATCTCGAGGGAAATTGTTAGTAGGGAAATTGATGGGGTCCATCATGGGGAATCTGGGCTAGACGCCGCTAGAATCTTGGCTGAGATTCCTTACAGATTTCTCATTGATTTATCTGACAGAATCTTTGTCATTTCCGTAGAATTTCCATGAATTTTAACTTTGTTTTCCATTCATTTCCCATGTCAGATTTCCCCTTAATTTTGAACATATATTGAAATGATGCCTAGTAAAAAACTAGAGCAAAAAAACTTAAAAAAAAAAACACTAGCAACGGTGGGCAACTTGAACCTTTGGCTAGCTAAACTCTAGGCCAAACTATAATTTGCTTAGCTGCCTTAGTATTAAAATTATTGAACAACTCTGTCTGGCAGTGCCAGTGAACAACTTTTGGAGTAGACTATATGTCCAACAGGAAACTATTATTGGCAATTTAAATTATTGCTACTAAAAAAATTCTCTGATATATGTGTCAATAACTTAATTAAATTTAATTATAAAACGATAGATTTTGAATTTGTATAACTAAAGGCTGTTAAAGCAAGTTGAAGTGGAACATTTTAAGCCAATGAAAGCATATAAGTAAAAAAAGTTTTTGCTTCAAACTTCAAAGTCTTTTTAATTTTTAATTGAAATTGAATGTGGTCGACACTTCTAATTTTTTTATTAAACTTCTTAATTAGATTTATAGGAATTAGATTTGAATCTATGACCATAGTTAAGAAGATACTTAAAAATAATAGTATTTATCTGTAAGGATTACTACTCCAGTTTTGCACAGGACCAACTAGTACAGGTATGCAGAGTATATATTGTCGCTTTCTGCTGTGAAAATGGCCCGGGCTAGGGCCCGGGGAGCTGCATAATTGATAATTGCCAGGCTTGCTATAGTATACTGAAAACTTCCATCTTTTTATTTAATTGTTTCTTTATGGCCATTTTGCGCATATATATATATATATATATATATGATGTAGGTTAAAACAGTCATATCGACTACTACTACTGGATGAAGGGGCGGCTTCGACCGTAGAGAAGAAGATCCTATCCGCGGTGCTGTTGTGCTGGAACAATCTCTCCAACACAGAATCACAAATCGGTTCCTGGATGCTGCAGAACGCTAAGCAACAGAACGAGACTGGCGCCGAGCCCCGCGCTGACAAAAAGGGGCCGAATGACGCCGTGAACGATCGCGAGACCCAGCATGGTAGTGCCAACTTGCACCAGGTCTGAGGGTCTGACAGGGTAGTTGAGGGCGAAGCAAACGAGATAGAAGGCACAAAGGAGAATCCAGAAGACGCACAAACAGATGCCAAAAACACTTCGCTGTTGATTCCTCCAAAGCCACCAAGCTCGGTAGCTCTCTGGAAGAACCCATTTCTTCGAGGCTCTGTACATCGATGTTTCTGAATCGACCTCTGCAACTTCACGATCTTTCTTTTCTCCTCCTTCTGTTGGAACGCCTTCCGAATCCCCCCCTCTCCTCCTCCTCCATACAACCAACCTAATCACCACCTCCCTCCCACGACATAAGGGGGGAAGGAGAGATTGAACGGCGTTTGCAGTGATGACATTTCTTTGTCTAAGACTTGTTTTCTCCGTCTCCTCGGAGGACCCCCTCTTGACGCAGCAACAGCTTCCCCTTTCCTTTCGAGGCTTGGTCGACGAGACCCTCGCCCCCCAGAAGTAGTTCGCGTCCTCCACCGTCACCCTCCCCCCCCGTCTCGCCTTTTCGCTCAAGTTCTTCAGCATTGCCACTTTGGGCGTGCGGGGCCTGAGGAGGAAGTCCGTGAGCATGCTGACAGGAAGAGTGAGGCCGTAGATCAAAAAGGCGGCCAAGATTGTGCGCCCTGTGAAGGTGGACACGACGGCGGAGAGGATCTGCAGCACCCCCATCCCCTCAAGGCTGATCTCGGGTGTGTCCTCGGAGAGCACCCCAAAGAAGAGGGCAAGGAGGAACAGCCAGGAGAAAGCGGAGGTCCAGGCGATCAGCGCGGCAGTAGCTCTGGGAATGAGTGCGTCTGCGTGAGTGGCGGCGCTCCGGGGGAGGAGAGATGTCTGGAGGGGTCTGAGGAAGAGTCTGGCTGCCAGGTAAGCAGCACTCCAGCCGAAAGGACGAACTCTGCACACACGCACACACACACACACACAGTCACGTACTGGACAGCCAGGCGTGTTAGCGGAGAATGGGCGGTCCGGCAGTTTGTCATCCTTCCTTAAGAGAGCAGCGGGAAAATTCGAATGAAGAAACACGAAAAACAGATAGACAAATAAATGCGCAGCAAAACTCCTGTCTATATATATATATATGTGTGTGTGTGTGTGTGTGTGTGTGTGTGTGTGTGTGAGTGAGAGAGAAAGAGGGGAATAGGCAGAGAGGCAGAAAGAGAGAGAGAGAGGGACTGAGGCAGACAGCAGCAGAAACAAGGAGCCCCTGGTGTCTCATCATACCCACGCACCTCCTCATGTCTTCCTCCAACTCCAAATTTGCCCAGACGGGCATCGATCGGAGGGCAGAATTTCTGTCGTACCTCCACCGCAACAACTGATCAGCAATCTGAAGCAGAACCTGGTTGGTCTCTCTGCTCTCCTCCACACTTTGCGTCCGCCCCAAAATTGCTTCCATCCCCCGCTCTCCTGTCTTTCATCGGAGACTCTCCTAGAACCGATGAAAGAGGCTCTTTGTCTTTGCCCCCTCCACTGCATTGGTTGATTGTCTGAACAAGAGGGTACACTTTCTTGCTCTCCTCCTTCTCTCGAAACATTTCCTGATTCTCCGCCTCGTTGCCCCTCCCGGATCCCCCAAAGTCCTTCTCGCCCTCAACCCCCCCCGAGCACTCTTCATTCTCCATTCGAGCAATCTCTTCGCTCGTCACCGGCCGGGCGCCCGTGATGTCCAGACCGACGATACCGCTCGGAGCCTCCGGACACCTGACAAAAAGGCGCAGAATAGAGCGATGGGGGGTCTCCTCGAGGAACTCTAAGGGTCCCTCTGGGGGGAGAAGACGAGAGATATCTCTCTTCAGGGGTCCTTGTTTTCCGTCCCCCCATCCTCCCCTCGCATCACCACTCATTGGCCGCGAGGTGATCTTTTTGAGAGAGTGTTTGTTTACAGCAGAGTTTCCTTTCTGCCTCTCTTTCCAGATTCTCACAGGCACGGGAGCGCATACGTCGTCTTTCCCCCTTTCCGGCCTGCCATTGTGGACAGAGAGAGAGAGCCAGTGTCTGGAAGCAAGGCGGGAGTCTGCGATGACGCGGCTGCCAGAGTCAAGCACGGAGCGCTGGGGAACCAGAATGAGCGGCGTCCTCGCTCTTCCTCTCTCTCTCTCAGACATCGAAGAGGAAGTCAGAAAGAGACCGTACTTCTCAAGCATCTGAGGCGGAACGGCAACCGAGAGGTCATCCTGACGCGAGAGGGATCTTATCTGCTCAGAGGATGGGGGGACACAAAAATGATATAAGAGTATCGAAGGTTTGCTTTTCTGATGGTTGCATTGAGGAGTCAACCAAAGAGACAGACAGAGAAAGTGTGCTCAAACAATGACGAAAGACAAACAGATCAAGAAGCAAGCAGACCAACTACATGTTTCTTTCAAAAAGGCAGACCGACATGCATAGAAACACAACCACAGACAAGAAAGCACAGATGGATAGACAGACAGACAGAGAGACCGCAAGACGGACGGACAAAGAGGCATGCACCAAGCTAAAGAGCCAGAATTAAGGGAAGAAGTACCTGAAGGAAGGAAGACCCAATTGTTAAAAGGACCGTCAAGTCCTTTGTCTTCTGGACTTTTCCTTGTCCCTCTGCGGACCCATTCTCAGTCTGATACATTTCCCCGCTGCCGAGGGGGGGGCAGACTGCGGGACAAGGGAGAAGGAAGCCCCGGAGACGGGCACAGCATGTCTGTGGAGCTGTCTGCCTCTTTTCCTTCCTGGACGGGAGAAAGCTGTCGGACTTCCGCAGCCCTTTCCTCACCAGCCACGCTCTGACAAGGGTCTCCAGCATTCTGTACCGATTCGCCTGTCTCTCTGCGAGGGCCTCTAGGCGTCGGCGGAAGTGCCCCGAACGAATCAGGAAACGGGCAGCAGAGAGGACCTGCCAGTCTGAATCCCCAAAGGGCTCCACAATCAAGTCGCGGCGCCAGCGAGGAGAGAGAGACAGTCGGAGGCTGAAGGGGAGGACGGGAGGCGGGGGGGGGTCCCAGAGGGGGGGGCGCAGAGGAAGGGAGCGAGGGGAAGCGATATCACCCCTTCCAGCAGGAACAGCCGAGAGATGTGTGTCCTCTATGAGGGCGACTTCGGGGGTGATGACGACTGCCTCCTGACCCCTCTCTAACCTGCGAGTTCCCCCGACCCCCTGAGCGAGGACCTTCTGCGCGTCCGCGGTGAGAAGGGCGACAAGGTCTGTCTGGCGGAAGGACAGTGCCTGAAGGTCCAGGGAATCCCCCAACTCCCCTGACACAGCTGCGTCGTTGTCTGCTCTTTCTGTTTCTGTTTCTGCTTCTGTGGGCTGGGGGGGGATGTTGAGAGGGTAGGCAGAGTCGCTGGAGAAGAGGTGCTGGTAGCGGTCGCGGAGTCCTGTCTCTCCCTCAGTGACCATCTTCTCAATCTGTTCGGAGACAAACTCGAAGGAGCACATGTTGACCGGATCACGGCGATTCTCCCACGCCGCTGCCAGAACAGCCTTCGTGTTCAGACACGCCTCCTCAACGACCGACGAAGAGGTCCGAGGGGAGCATCGGTCTCTCCACGTCGCTCTGCGAAGGGGAGTGGTTGAAGGGAAAGAGTGGAAGGACGGAGAAGGGGCATCCGAAGAAGGAAGAGCAAGAAAAAGTCTTCGGAAAGCAGGAGCCAACAAAGTATCACACTGTCTCCATGGATCCAGAAAAATGCAGCCGAGTCTGAAAGTGCAGAATCACATTGAACTTGTACAATTAAAACCAAGACAAATAAAACAGACTCACATGAGTATGTGAAGCAGAAACCCTCCCAAAAGAGCTCCGACGACCCACAGCAGCGCATTGTCGATTGTCGCCCCCTCTCTTGCCCTGTCGAATTCCCAGAGAACCGACAGATCTGCCCCTGCCAGGATGCTCGCAACGTCTCCGATCACCTCTCCAAACTCCGTCTCCATCAGACCCGCACCCGCACCCTCACACTCACACCCACCCCCCGCCACGCTCTTGCACAGAGAGCTCCACTGAGCGTTCTCGCCATCAAAAGAGGAGCAGCCGCCCTCTTCTTCCACATCTGAACTCAAGCGGCGGCGCCCACCACCGCTCCCACTTTCCGACGCCCCCGGCAACCCCCCCACAGTCACAGCCAGAGCCTCCGACCCAAACACACGAGCACCCACGTCCTCCCCGCACCACAAGAGACGCACAGACTGAGAGGCTCCGAACTTCGTTGTCCCCCCCACGTAGCTCCTTACATCGTTCCCCCACGAGACCACAGCCAGACCGAGGAAAGCCTGGGCAGAGTCGCCGCACGTCCCTTCGAGGGCCTTCAGCCTCTCTGCGGTCGCGTCTGAGAAGGACTTCACAGAGAATGTCAGAGGGCCCACCTCCGCGCTGAGAGACCGCGCGTCAGCCACAGCGGTGGGACTCGGAAGAGCCGTCGCCGCGAGGGAGAACGAATCCGTCGACATCACCGACGGGCCGCTTGAGGTGGCTTGGCGCAACACCAGCGGTGCTGCAGGCAGAGCAGAAAAACAAGAAATCGGGACACGTGAATCAACACCACATGGATGGTTCTGACCAGCGTGCGTTAGTGCTCTAGAACACGGGAAGGAAAGGGTAAGGACTTCCATGGCCCTTCTGATATAATGACTCATTTTCTCTGTCTGCCCACTCAGTCTGACCGATAGACGTCGTCGCTGCCTTGACCACGTTGTCTGTCGCACTCCCCAGTTCCTTCCTTCTGGAGGCCAGAGCGGTCCCGTTGGCCCCCGCACTGCCCCCTCCCGGCGTCACTCCCGCGTCTGCGGATGCCGACTGCAGCGTCTTCTCGAGGGATGACAGCACGGGGAGCTGAGACCCGACCAGCGACTTTCCCGATCGAGACGTGGGCACAGAGGAAGACCGCGAGACGACGGCAGACAGCGACGAGGCAAGCTGATCACGCACACAAAGGACGGAAAAGGGAAAAAGGGAGATAAGGCAAGCTGCACATACATGAACGAGAAGCTCAGAGCAGGATGGAGATCGAGGCTTCAGGCAGCAAGCAGGAGACAGCAAAGAAAGACTCGAAAGAGGCACTTTGTTGGGCGTCAAGAGTGCCCCAAATGTGCCTTCGAGATTGTTGTGGTGTCGTTTCTGGAATCTCACGTATTCTCTGCGAGACCTCGAACAACCTCGCACAAATAAAAAGTCGTAGAGGGACCAGAGACATCCACCGACCGTTGTTACTGAGTTTGCAATTTCCGAAGTCTGAGAGTCTTTCTGGTCTTGGCTGAGAGAGGCGCTGCCGGTCCCCGAGAGAACAGAATCTAGACTCTTGCTTGTGGTTGCCAATACGGCGGTGAACGTTTCTGTTTCCTCCCTGGTCAGCGTCCGCCCAGCGCTCTCAATGTTCGAGAGCGTGCTGCTGATCTTTTGAGCGACCGCTTTGGTGCTTGCAAGAGACTCAGATGTGCTGGATGCCGCAGTGGAGCCGTCAGAGCCTGTGCCTGTGCCTGTGCTGGTCTCAACAAATGACTTCAGAGACTGCAAACAGATAGGGCGACACGGAGGGGAGAGAAGGGTTACCTTTCACTATACACTTCTGCCCCGCTCCAGCAAGAAGGCAGCTGAGAAAGACAAGACAGAGAAGGCAGAGGATGGCAGAAATGGCAGAATCAATGTTGACTGCAAGGCAAGGGAAGGCAAGGGACGCTGACGAACATTCAGAAGGAGGACCGTTCCCGCAACCCCCTCATCCTCCCCCGAGTTCTCCTCGAGTGCCGATGTCTCCACCGTCTCTGGGAGCTCGCACTCATAGGCTCTCGGCGCATTCTTGCACGTGGCGATGGACGGACAGACGTGGGTCCCCAAAGCGCACTCGTCGACGTCTGTGCAGGAAGAAAGAAGGCAGAAAGAAACAAAGAAAAGAACTCAAATGGTGAAGCATCAAGGAGGCGAGTGAACAGCAACTTTTCGAAGAAGACACCAAAGAGGTGATTGATTCTTGCACAAGGGATGATGAAGCTTTGCTCTGTTTTCTCACCATCTCAAATCCTCATGCAGCACAAAAACAAAGCGATGACAGACTCCCACGGGGGGACAGGATGGACAAAAAAAGAGAAAACACATGCAGACCAAGGCATTCACCAATGCACTGGCAGGTTCCATCAGATTCCGAGATAAGTTTCTGGCACTCTCCGTAGCTCGCACAAGTCCACTCATCCAGACACGCACTTTCCCCTGTGCACACGATTGTTTCTGCAGCAACACAGACACACACACACACACACACACACGCACACACGGACACACACACGGACACACGCACGGAGACACACACGGACACACACACACACACACACGGACACACGGACACACGGACGCACGGACACACACGGACACACACACGGACACACACACACACACACACGGACACACGGACACACGGACGCACGGACACACACGGACACACACACGGACACACACACACACACACACGGACACACGGACACACGGACGCACGGACACACACGGACACACACACGGACACACACACACACACACACGGACACACGGACACACGGACGCACGGACACACACGGACACACACACGGACACACACACACACACACACGGACACACGGACACACGGACGCACGGACACACACACACACACACAC
>JAHBMJ010001535.1:0-29270 GCA_018398765.1 Chromera velia
GTGCTGAAACAAGAGCAAAGTATTGACGATACGAAGCGACCAAAGGACGACAAACAAGTTGAATTCAACTGGAATGGGACACGGTGTCATCTTGAACGGCGACTTATTGTAGTGTACTGACCGAACGGTAGGCACCCACTCCAGCTTGGAGAATAACGGTAGTGTAGTACATTGTCTCCTTGTCACTCTGCACTTCTCAAAGTGGTCTGGACAGCAAGTAACGTAACAACACAGCACACAAGATTGTGTACACGATTCATTGTAAGACAGCCGGAGACAGCAACGCTGCAAGAAGTGATTCGATCGGCATACAATGAGTCTACAGAATTACAAATAGCGACAGCATCTGCTACAAACGTCGTTAAATCTGCAACAAAGTTGGCTTAAGCAAGGAAAGAGCCCGAGCGGAAGCAAAAGACAGAGCAGGAAGTGTGAAGAGCTGTTATATTCTATGTGTGTACGTATAAAGTTGCAGGGTCGCCGAAAAATCGGGTAATCGGCTCTGAAGTCTACCTGACGCACGCACATTTGGCGCACATTCAGCCTTTCGGGGCCGGGTTTTTGCCGAAAGACAGCGTGCACGCACGTGGGCTGGGGTATTTCTGTTTTCTAAGTGCCCCCCGCTTCGCTTTCCGGGGCCACATTTCAAATTCCGGGGCCAGACGATGGATCTCCACACTTGCGAGATGATCAATTAAGCGATCGAGCTTACTTGAGCGTAGTGACTTGCCTGGCGTTCCGTCGATAGTGTCAAAATTTGAGTGAGTCCCAAGACCCATTTTAGAGGGTCAGTTGGGTGCAGAGTTGTCAAAGTCTTTCATGAACGATTTGCGCGGTTTTCGTTTTCGGCCTGTTCGGTGGTGGAAGCCTTGAAAGGAGACGGCGTCGAGATGCTTGGGAATCGTTTTCCCTTTTCCAGGGTACAGCGTGCTCTGGCTTCGCGTGTTTGCCTGATTCCTGTTCGCGGCTTTGCCTCAGGCTCTGAGGGTCCCAAGAAGCCAACCCGGAAGCCACCCATCAAAGTCTTCTTCACGGGTGATACAAATGTGGGAAAATCCAAGGTTCTTAACAGCTGTGTCACGCGAGACAGAACCTTCTTTCCTGTAAAGGGCGAGGCAGAGACAGCAGCACTTGCAGAGTTGGTCCGCGTTCCGGGGCTTGAGATTCCATAAGTTGGTTCTTACGCAAACGGTCCGGCGGGGCCGGGGCCGCCGAGGATGCACCCTGTGGAGAAGGAAAAAAATGGCGAAGATGATCTGTTTGAGCGTGTCGAGAATGCCCTGAAGCGGCCCAACAAGATCAACGAAGACTCTCCGATCGCTGTGCACAGAGTCGAAGTATCGTGTGATGACCCCCGATTCCTCCCCTTCGAGACAGAAGGTCTTGTCCTCGTCGACATGCCCGGCTTTTCGGAGCCGTCGATGGACAGAAAGGTACTGGAAGCGATCAAGAACCATTACACGCTGCGCAACGACTGCATCACTGTGCTGGTGCAGAAATCTGGTCAGTCAGTCCGTCCGTCCGCCTGTCAGCGCGTCTGTCCGTCAGTGCGTCCGTCAGTCAGTCAGTCCGTCAGTCAATCAATCAACCAGTGAGTCAGTCGTACAACAAGCCCCTGTTCGGTTATTCGCTCTTGTTCGGTCCGAATTGCGCCGTTGTAGAGTTTAAGCAGACATGTCCCGATGCTCCTTTGGCTCCGTCCTGTCACATCGCGCAGATTCAGGGGTTGGAATGACCGCAAGCAACCAGGCCTTCCTCGACGAGTTGTCGAAGCAAGGCATGGAGAATGACGGGCGTCATCTGCTTATCATCTTCAATCAGTGCGACCGGTTCATCGACAACCTCTACAGCGACCAGGAAAAATTGGGCAAGGACTTCAAGGAGGAAGGCAATCGCCGCCTTCAGAAGCTCATCGGCCAGGCGAAGAAGTACTACCCCCAGTGCACCGTCGTCACCATTGGTGCGATGAAGCAGGATAAACGCCGCCCTTTGAAGCTGCATCCCGCTTTCGTTGATCACCTTCGGCGAACTATTGACGCCATGGCAGCCCGAAAGCACGCCGACATGGACTACGGTAAGATCCTCACCACCGCCGCAGAAGAGCGCAAGGTGATCGTTGACTCGATCATCTCCTCCCGACAGGCAAACGGCAGCAGCGAGGAGTCCCTGCATGACGTCAGCGAGATCAAGTACGAATTCCGCCGGATTGGCGCTGACATGAAGAACCGATTGCACACGACCAGCGCCTTCTTCACCAAGCTCCAGGGGGATGCCATGGCGATTTTGGAGGCCGAGACGTCCTCTTGCAACGCCTCAGAGGGCACGAAGACCGCCTTCGCAAAGAGGCTGCTCGACAAGTGCGTGCCCAGCCTCAAATGGTTGCTCAGGGACTCCCAGGCTGAGGAGATGAAGCATGTCCGCAGTGACTTGTTCCTCCGGCTCGTGCAGAGCGGGGCCGTCGAGCGTCTCTTCGACCGCGTTCCCAACAGCGTGCCGGACAAAGAGAGCCTTCGCAAGCTCGTCACGAAAGGCCTCGACAAGTACCTCGAGGGTTGTGACATCGAAATCACCCACGGCGTCTACACGGAGGCCCTGACTGGATTGGGTGCCACTTTTGGTGCCCTGTCCTTCGGCCTTCTCTGCCTGGCCCTGGGCCCTGCAGGCTGGGTGGCAGGCACTTCAGTCGCGGGAGCCACGACGCTGGGCGTCGCCGTTCACAAAGGCTGGACGGTGGCGGAGGTGCAGCACGACATCGTGAACAGCTTCCTCAAGGAGGCCTTCTGCCTGCTCAAGAAGAAGTGTCTCCTCTTCGAGGCTTTTGGCGACTCGAAGCTGCCAGAGCTGGACTTGGAGGCCCTCAAAGTTGAGATTGCAGAGGGCGTGGTGACCAACGGTGTGTCGAAGGAGGCCAGGGACAAGATCGTCAAGATTTCCAACATGGTCGATGAAGCGTACGCGCAGGTGAAGGCGAAGTCCGCAGACCTGGAGAGACTGAGCGCGGAAGCGCCGTCTCTCTGGCTGCTTGACGAGACGTACACCAACGAGTCCGACGCGGCTCCCCAGCCTCCTAAGGGACCGAACGCCTTCACGAACGATGAGTCCGACAAACTGCGCAAGGTCGTGGGAGACCTGTACGTCAAGTACTCGGAAGAGCAGGATCCCGCCGCGCAAGCCGAGCTCCTGCGCAGGATTGACACGCTGACTTCCCTTTTGAACGGTGGCAGCAAGACATAGGGCAAATGTTTTCCCGTGAGTTCATTCTCCTCTCGATCGGCGCATTTCAGATTTTCAGTGCCCGGTGGGAAGCCGGTGCACGCACGTAGTGGTTTGCTTGCTTGCTTGTACTGTGAATGCCGTAAAGAGCGTCAGACAGGGTTTCGCTCTTGACACTCTCTTTCTGTGAATCGTGCAGAAGCATGCAGCCATCAAGCTACCGCTGTTTTTTTCGGTTTTGGGACTTTGCCGCCTCTGCCTTTTTTTCTCTGCCCTTCCCTCCGTGCTAGAGTGTGCGCCTTTGCTTGCGCGGAACTGTCTGTCGATGACAGAGGGAATGCAAAGGGAATGAGACCAAGAAACGACAAAGAGAGAGAAGAAAGAGACGGGGGAGAGATAAAGTGGATATAACAGTTATGTCCGTCTGCTCGTTCTATTCATTGGTTCTCCCGTCTACTCCAGTCATGCATGTGCGAGTCATCCATCGGTTGAGTCAGACGTGAATCAAGGCGCAGTCAGGAGGGCTGGAAGCAGACACCGGGTCGCTCGATTCAAGAAGTCTCGTTTCTCTTGCTGTTCGCTTTCTTGCTTTCTTTATTTCGTTGCTGATTCTTTGCTTCCTTTTGTTTTTCGGAACGTCGAGAGAGAACCAGTTTGAGAGCATGCGCCGATTGAATGCGTGGATGAGCAACCAGTTTGTGGGTAAAGAAAACGATCCATGAGATCCTGAAGTTTCCTTTTCTTTCCTCCCTTTTGCCTTCCCTCCAGCAGCATCCAACGGTGAAAAGAGGGCGAAGAACCCGCCAGTCGGCAGGGTGCCGTCAAGGTAATCAACGGCATGCGTCCCAAGGGTGTTTCTGCATTCATGAAATCGTGCACATGTTTTCACAAGTATGAGACAAAAGTTATTTTCTTTTCCCACAGAGTCTCATCCACCATTTACCAATCAATCAACCTGTCAAGAAATCTGGCAGTCAACCGACCAACCTCTCCCTCCCTCCCTCTCTCTCTCTCTCTCTCTCTCTCACACACACACACACACACACTGACTGGAGAAAAATCAGTCCTTGCTCTGGACGTTATGTCAGTCTGAACGTCTCATGTTTCTTGTGTCTGTAGAGCACCTCTGGCCGGCTCTTCTCTTTGTATCTCCATTGCCCTGCCTGCTCCAGTGAGTGAAGAGCGCTCCTGGTTTAGGCTCTCGGTAATAACCATGCAGTGTAATTACGTTGAATTGCATTAATTCAAACCTGCCCCGCTTGTGTGACGGTAAGTTGTGTCGACTTGCCGAACGCTATAGACGCCTCTTTATGGGCCAATAGCGATGGCGACGATCGTGGCGTATGATGATGATCATGATAATGATAAGGAATAGTGACAAAGCGAGAGTGAAAAGATTTGAAGATTTGTGTGACAGAGCAGTATGTAGAACAACATATGATGTTTAAATGAAGTAGGAACATTTATAATGAGATACGTTTGTATGATTTTGTTTGTATCTAGGTTTGTATTGAGATTGCATCATTTGCATGCATACATTGAGACACAATAGATATGCATAGATTAATTGAGATCAATGCATTTCGACGATAAATTCAACCATGCATAAATTTAATTCCGGCGACAAAAGATAAAACGCTTTAACGCTAGACGAAACGGCGCTACTAATAAATATAGAAAATCAAAATTCTTTATCTTATGGTCAAAAAAAAAAAAAAACTAATCCAGGTTTTAGTCTAAACTAGAGTCCAAATTTATTTATTTATTTTTTTACCGTAAATTTTACGTATGGGAAGCCTTTTTTCGTTTTTAAATGGGAAGCTTAGTAGATAAGTAATTGATCGATCTGCATGCAGTTGAAGAGGCATACCTACCTAAGTCAAGTAAGTTCCTCCTCGCGATCTCCCGAGGAAAGCTCCTATCAATCAATCGACAAATCAATCAATCTAAGTCAGTCAGTCAGTCAGCAGTTCGGTTTTCCTCCGGAAAGAAGAAGAAGAAGAAGAAGAAGAATCAAAGCTAGATGAAACCTGATTTACTTCTTGATCAACCTTTCTGGAGCTGTTTCACTTTGTTTTCGAATATTCACCCAAATATTCAGTCTGGATATCGTACTTGGCGCGGTCCGATTGCGCTGCGGCAGTCCGTCCAGTCGATCAGGAATGAGACAACAGGTTCGGGTTTGGGCCCGTTTGTCATCCATCCCAACAGCTGTGCATAGCGGACATCACACACGCACGGTAGAGTGCAGCCGGGGTCCCAAATCGCTGAGCAATGTCCCGGAGGACGCTCAGGAGATTCGGAAATCCATGCTAGGATGTAGCAGAGAATCTGCTCTCGGAGACCCTGTTTTGGGGAGTGAGAGCTTTGCTTCTGCTTCTGTTTCTTCGCGTGTCGAATCGACTTGGGGCTGCATGGGCTGCCTTCACCTTCGTCTCTGGAGGGAATAACCTCCACGACACTGGCAGTGTCCTCTGCAGGTTTGGAACCTGAAGGAGGCTTCGGAAGGTCGTCGAGTTCACCGTAGCCTGCCGAGTCGGCCTTCTATTTAGGCTACCGTGATTGGGAGGGTTGGGGTGGAGAGGACTGGGTAGAGGCGGAGGGAAGTTGCTCTGAAGGGTGGGTATCTTCGGAAACAGACCACCGCAGGTGTGAAATGGGAACAGCACGGGCAGAAGCGGGAATTTCGTAGATGAATGAGCGTTCGGCGTGTGGGTCCAGACGAAGGGGGTCTACAATCAAGCAGCCGGATTTATTCCACAGATGTTGGGGAGGGGAACGCACAATTTCCTTCCGAGTGAGGACGGGTAGGACCGGAATCGGGCGCTGCTGGCACGCGTATGCTCGAATCTTGTGTTGAAGGAACATCTTTCGAAAGCTCAATCGCTGATCTTGCCGTAGGAGACACGGCTTGGAGGACCGGTAATCTAACTGGCATTTAGCATACCGGGGATCCTTGCAAGCATGAGGGTGCAGGTGGTACCTGCAGTGGCAGCGTCGGTTGCGACGGATGAGGCACTCCCCTGCGGAATGCTGGAGAGGGGTCTAATCTAAGGATCCATCCGGGCGCCTTATGGGTCGTACATTGATTGCCTGGCAGGCTTTGCAGAGGGTGCTCTCGAGAGCTTTAGGAGTGAACATCGGAATTTTCTGGCAGGGGTGCCACTCAGTTGCTGCTGCGAGAGGGATTTCAGCTTCCACCACTTCGACAAGCAGGAAGACCTGTGCTGCCGTACACCTCTGAAACGTCTTTTCCCCACTCTCCTGAGCGGCCTTTCGAATATTCTCAAGCATCTGATCCTCGGTCAGATCAAAAGCGTCCGAAGCCCACACGTCTTCATCCATACGAACAGGCTTAACTCGCTGGAACACTGAAGTGTCAAACAGGTGGTCGAGAAGGGAAGGGGGTTTGAGCGTCTTCCATGGGAAGTGCTTAGACCCGATTATCCTCTCGCGCTGTTCGACGGTGTATTTCTGTCACCCCCCTTAGGAAAAAAGAGCCTCTGCAAGACCGTAGGGTCCGTGGGTTCCCCACACATCTGGAAATTCCACCATATCAATGGACCTACCGACAGCATAGTCATCTATCTCGACACCGCGGGCGATGGTGCGAAGAAGGCGAAGGGCCACCTCCTGGCTCATTTTCTCTGTCAAAGAGGGGAGATACTGCAGAGTGGTGACTAGGGCAGGAATGTATGGGCTACTAAAACCAAACTTGCGGGTGAAAAAGACACTGCGCATCTCTTCTCCGATGTATCCAAACGGTTGCTGGACGAGACCTTCAGGGCTGTCGATGCATCGGATGAGCAACCATTCAGTGATTTGCTGCTCCTCGCGCGCGGGACTGTCAAAGGGGTGTGGAACAAGGGTGAGAGAAGGATGATGGAGATAGTTATGCTGCCTAAGCTGCTTGACAATCTCTACTCGGTTCGGACTCCTTGTCATCAGGAATGCAAGTTCTGGGAGGGAGCGGACCAAGTCCAAGATCCTGGGGCTCTGGGGGAGGAGAGGGGATGGGGTTTTTGGATGCCGATTGCTTTCTCTTCTGCCCTTTTCCCTGACTCTGCCTTGGATTTGTGGACGGTGGAACATTCCCGCCGTTTGGGGGTCCAGAGACACCCATCATGCCAATAAACGGGATCAGGCCACTAGCAGGAGGTCGGGAGTTCTGGTTGGCGTTAGAATTTTGGCCAGAGCCGTTCCCTCGACCACCCCCCACGTGCTGAGGACCAGGAGGCCTTCGAGACTGCGGCTGGGAGGATAAGGCACCTCCTCCCCACCCTGGGGGGAGCATGGTGTTGTTGTGTTGTTGCTGTCCTGCCCCAGGTCCTCCTTGAGCCCTGGAGGGCTGCTGAATGTTTCGAGGAGGCAGCTGCAGAAAATTTCACTGCCCGTTTCCATTTCGCTGCGGTGGGGGCCCAGAAGTGCGAACAGGTTGCTGCTGTGGTGGTCGAGGTATCTGGGCGGGTTGCTGCTGCGGCCTGGGAGGATAAGAAGAAGGGTATGAAGGTCGGGGAGCGGGGGGGAAAGCATACGGCAGACCAGCCAACTGAAGGAGCTCAGGTGGAGTATCCCTTGGAGGTTGAACGTTCTCGGCAAGAACGTGAAATGCCTTCTACAGAACAGGGTGGGCTGTGTTGTTGAGAAAGATCGGGGGGCCAGGGTGGGAGTTGCTGATGTTCAGTTGCTCGAGCAGCTGGTTTAGATTTGGCTTCCAGAATGCATTCTAGGTGGGGCCATATTGAAAGTCAACAACGATGCCCAGCAGGCGAAGCAGTCTGTTCTCTCTCTCCCCTGCAGGAACGCTGCTCATCGCGCTCACTGTCTGGAAGAAACGGTACAACACTCTGACAAGAGAGCGGAGCTGACTGTCGATAAAGCCCCCAAAGGAAAAGAAGACAAAGACCGGACAGAATTCGTTCCAGTGCGGTAGAGAAGGAAACAGATGGGAAAGAGAAGACGGGAGAGGGTGGCGATTCAAAATCCAAGAGGCAGAGAAAGATGTTATCTCCCTATGCACTACATCCACCCTGTCTGCCCACTTTTCGCATGGCTCATAGTTCTGCCTCCGGAGAGGCACCGCGAGCGCCAAGAAACGGGGAAACACAAGTTCGAGCGCTGCAGGAGGCTGCAATCGCTCCATGATTTCGCGGAAGTCTGCAAACGAGAGACGCAAAGGAACGGAATCTCTCACATCCCGGCTCCATTCTCCTAACTGTGTCATCCCTCCTTGTGCGAGCGCGGCCGCGCGAACTTGGACCTGGAAGTTCTTATCTTGTTCTTTTGTCAATTCTCTTCCCCATTCTTTTTCTGCACGAGCTTCAATCTCTGCTCTGTCCGGTGCAGCATGAACGGCAACCATGCTGTGAAGCAAATGGTGCCATTCCAGACTGTGTTCATCTAGCCAATCATGAACGAAAGGCGAGATGTCGACATGTCGTTCTCCTGTATGATGATGCAACTGCTGACTCCATTTCATTGTTTTCAACGTTTTCACAGCAGCAGTGAGAAATGCTTTAGTTTCATTTTTCACTAATTTTGCATCATACTGCACCTCCACTCTATTTTGATTGGAAGCCAGTAGACCTCTAGGAGATCCATCATTTTCTGAAGGCACGCGACTTTCAACGATAGGAGCAGACGGAAAACGAAATTGCTGGCTTTGAAACTCAGCTGGCACAGAAGTGCCGAGCCTAGTCTGGTCTCCACACAGCCCAGAGGCTGTAAAAGACGCAGACTGTCCAAAGTTAGGCCCGGAAGCCTGAGGGCCAGCCTCAAATGAAGGAAGAGAAGCAGAAGTAAAATTTCTTCCAAAACTCATGGGCGAATCAGGAGGGATACTAGGATGAATAGGAATAGTGGAAGGAAAATGAGGCATAGAACCCATATTCCTAACACCAGAGGAAAGTGGATCAAAAGTGGTAAAATCCTCTTGCCTAGGTGGTCCGGAGACCATAGGCTTAGAGTGATGCAAATGATCAGAAGGAACAAACGGAATTGAAGTCAATCTCTGTTCGAGTGCGCGTGCAACTTCTGGAGGGACTTGAATCCATTCGCTGGCATTCTGCCCCCCTCGATTCATTTTCTCCCCTCTCTTTCTCTCTCCAAATTGGGCAGTAGACACAGAGGACGCACTGCCAGCAGCCGAAGACAAAGCAAAGTGCTGGGGGCCCTGGGGCCCACTGTCCGGCGATGGAGAACCTGCGGGAGAGACAGAGGCAGAGGAATGATGAAACGAAGTCGAGTCGTTCATACAGAACCCCGGAGGGCCCATTGCTGGTGGACTGCTTGACATGCTATGCTTCCCCGCACGCGCAGATACATCATGATGTGCAGTGGAAAGAGACTGATGCGACAAAAACGGAGGATGAGAGGAAAGGGCAGGATGATTCGTCAAAGATGGGGAGTGGGTCGGCTGTGGGTTCGCATCACGGGATGGCAGTGTAGACGAAGCAGAAGGAATGGAGGAATGAAGGTGAGACTGAGGGAAGGGCTGCGATGTCGGAGAGGTAACAACCACTCCAGACACAGTGTTTGAGACCGTGGGTCCCACACTTGTGTTTGGAATAGAGAGTGTACCCGAAGGAAGGGAAGGAGGGGAATGATGAGAAAGGGGAACCGGCACGTCAGAGGGAGAACTGGAAATAAACGGGCTCAAAGATGGCATGGCAGAGGATGAAGTCGAAGGGGGGAAGTAGGGAGGCAAAACCAAACGATCTCGATCTGCTGCAGGACTGTCATCACTCTCAAGAGCTGTCTGTGTGTGGGAGACGGTCGGCACTGAAGGAGATGATTGAGAAAAGGAAGGTTGCGAGCCTGATAACACGTGTGAGACTGCATGTCCCGCATTCGTGGCAGCAGGCTGATGAGAAGGAATGGAAATGGAAAGAGGGGCAACAGACACACTGGATACTGATGACAGGACCGGGACAGTGGCAGAAAGGAAAGGCGCGTTCGACTGAGAAGGGGGACTTCCTGACAACAAATCATGGGCAGCCGATGAGACGTGCTGTCCCGGGCGTGCATCACTTGCGGACACAGAGATGGATTCAGGGATCGAAAACAGTTCGCGTGAGGCGGAAGGATGGGGCACGGNGAAACCGAATGAGACGGGACAGAAAGAACTGTCAAAGCAGAACCAAAACCCGAAAAACCAGTCCGGATACCAGAATCGGAGGCAGAAGGGGAAACGGGCAGCGGAGATGAAGGTGGCTCAGTTACCGGATAGATTTGTGGAACGGTCTGGGGTGGAGGACCCGGAGGATTGTCTTTTTCAGCCAAAGGGAAAATGGGAGAAGAAGAATTTTGCTGACCAGATTCCATGGCCGCAGCAGAGGCAGAAGAACGAGGCCCGGAGGCCCCCCCTTGATTCAAGCGAGAATCTGCAATCAGCTCTCCGGAGAGAACAGCAGAGGGAGAAGAGGCAGTGATGTTTCGATTTCTCAAACGATAGAGGACTCTGACATTTTCTGAGGCAGAGACTTGTCCGTTCTCGGCAGGATCAGAAAGTCCAGCTGAAGACTCCTCGGAGGGGCTCGAAGACCGCACGGGCGCGGCCGGGCCCAATAACATGTATATTGTCCCCAACCGGCTCCATGCATGGATAAATGCGGAACCAGCTTCAACATGCACTGAATTCAGCCTCAGCGGCCAGAACAGCCCGACTTGGCTTTAAGACAAGACTGCATGTACACTGGATCCAATCTAACAGAGCTTCATCATTTCCGTTTTCTGAACAAAACCACTTCTGGACAACTAAAACATCATAACAGCCAGAAGGGAAAAAAACAAGGTAAGGTGTGGGCATATTATAAATATCAGGCGGATAGAAATTTCGTCTCCTCAGCATGCAGAGTTGGTTAACCCGTTATTGCCCTTTCGGAGTTGGCTCACTGGCCAACGTCCAAACAGCTTAAGAACAGTGGTCTAAGAATCGTCTTTCCACAGTGTTGTCTCTTCTTTGTATGCCGTCTTGGAGCTTCAGGAGTGACCGGATCGACCAGCATGTCAACATGGGTGAACTGAGATTCGGAAAGGTTAGTCACGAGTGAGCTGCTTGCTGCGTAGCTTATTTTTTCTTTCTTCTTTGTGCTGCAAATCTGTACAGTTCCTTCGTGAGTGCAGAATAGCATGTGGATGTCTGCGTTTTACTGTAAATTTTGTATGCATTCACTTGCATTTGGGTGATTTTGGCACACACATCAGAATAAAATCGAGTTTAACAGTTTGTGTCTGGCATAAGATTTCGAGGAACGACGTATTGATGAAGTTATTCTCAATCTTATGATGTGTTGACTCTTTTTAAGGGGAGGGTTAGGGGGGCAAAGCTCCCCTTATAGTTTGGCCTTCTGAATGTTTCGGAGCCCATTTTCTAAGTAAAGTTGACTCTTTAAAAACATGAGATTTTTATAAGTTTATAGTTTTACGAATGATACCGTTTGCTACCGTTTGCACTAGGTTTTAGCCTCGTACACCAAAAATTTTGTGTCAGTATCGAAATTATCGACGATACCCCCTTTTTTGGGAACCTTAAATTCCGATACGATACCGATACAATACCGATTCGATACTGATACGATACGATAGCTATCCCTATCTTAGCCTAGATCAAGACTAAGTTCAAGTACGTATGATCGTGAGTCGGATCGTCTTTTATTGATCATGTCAGATCGTCTCCAGGCCCTTAGTTCTACTATAGTTGTTCTAAGTATATTCCTAAAATTTTTATAGGGTTAATTATTTGATCGACATCCATTGAGAACAGAAAAAAAACTAGTTTAAATTACACATAGTTTTATATTTTTTCTTTTTAATCATTGATAATCAAAAACATACTTGAGGGCTGTATACGCCTAGGATTTAGAATAGGAATCAGACTAAGATTATTCGATCATCTAGTCCAGGATATTTTACAATTTAATCTATGCCGATCTGTGCAGCTTGTGCTTAGCTGCATATGAATGTATACAAAAATTTTCGGGATTTAATTGGCAGCAGCCGGGCAGCTGCATTTCTGGCAGCTGCGTTGCTGTAGGTCTAGCTGTACGTAAAGCGTTTATTGTACGCTGCAGGTCCGATTGAATTACAAGTGAGACGTATACATCGTGCTTAGTAGGCATCGTGAGTAGATGAACTTCACGTGCACTACAGCTGATCGAGACTGACTCCATGAAGATCCATTGTCATCAGCTGCCAGGCAGCCCAATCTTAATTGGTTCCGTCTCGATCGGCAGAAGAAGTGCAGAAGCAAAGCTGTTGAGAAGGATCGAGGGTGCCATCCAGTCTTGGGGAAGTCAACTCACCTACCTGCATTGAATCGATGAGGGGGCACACACATACACACACGCACGCACAGAAAGAGAGAGAGAGAGAGAGAGAGAGAGAGAGAGAGAGAGAGAGATGTGACTTTCCCCTATTCAAATATCGACACAGACAATCCAGCGGGTGGGTGAAAAAGAAAGTCAACGGAAGGCGAACAACGAAAATCAATAAAGAACATGTTACCTTTTCTGTTTCCTTCGTGTTCCCCTACCCAGGCAGGGGTGTGGGAGGAAAGGGGCAAAGGAAGGAAGGAAGAGAGGGGTGGAAGGGAAGCAAGGAAAGAAAAAATGAGGAAGAGAGAAAGGGAGGGAGAGAGGGAGCGAGGGAGAGGGAGCACGAAATTGCACGGCAAAAAGAAGGAGAAGGAGTGACGACATAAAAAAAATGCGGCTGAACATGGAAGGAGGGAAGAAAAGAAGGAAGAAACAAAGGCAGGAAGGAAGGAAGAAACAAGGGCAGGAAGAATGCGAGAGACAAAGGAAGGGAAGCAAAAAAGGGAAGGAGGAGGAACGAAGACAGGGCGGAGGGGGATGGAGGGAGGTCAAGGAGGAAAGGAAGGAAGAAAAAAGCGAATGAAGGGATGTCCGGAAGGAAGGAAGGAAGTCCGGAACGAAGGCAATGAATAAAGAAAGGGGACAGAGGCACAGAGAGGAAGAGCGAGGGAGGCAGGATGAAAAGAAGAAGAAGAAGAAGAAGAAGAAGAAGAAGAAGACGAAGCAGAAGCAGAAGCAGAAGAAGCAGAAGCAGAAGCAGAAGAAGCAGAAGCAGAAGCAGAAGAAGAAGAAGAAGAAGAAGAAGAAGAAGAAGAAGAAGAAGATAAAAATCAAAGAGAGAAAGCGAGGGAAAGAGAGGCATGAAGAGAAAAAGGGGGAGGGACAGGAAAGCATTCCAACCTCGCTAGGGGGATCTGACTGAAGAAAAAAGAAACCATCCAGCCACAATCTGCGCACTACCTCGCTGCCCTCCTGCTCCTTGACAAGACCAAATGACAACCAAGATTACCTCACAACCAAACTCTAATAGACAAGTGAGTCACGACTGATCCAACTGGAAAAAAAGGAACGGACTGAACGCCCCGCCCCCTTCTGTGACTGCTAGGTCAAATACCCCCACCCACCCACCTACCTGCACACGAACAGATTGTTGAACGAGTCTGCTTCTTGAATCGTCACGTCCCCGAATCCTGCCTCTTTCAGCAGCTCACTCGCCTTCTCCTCACCCCACATCATGCCCAAACCGTCGCCGCCATCCCGCAGCCCCACCGGCATACAGTGCATCAAGCTCACACAATAAAGAAACGGCGCAAACGAGTTATGCGCATTTTCCCTCACAGGAGTTTTTGCTTTAATGTCCACCATCAAAAATGCTCCCCCTGCCCCTTTTTTCAAACACGCATGGATTTGTTTCAACGCCACTGCTGGTTTAGACAGGTCGTGAATGACATCAAAGGCACTTACCCAGTCAAACGCCCCGTGCTTCTCCTCAGCCTCCAAGAAGGCACTAATATCCGAAGCGACAAAACGGACATTCGACAGGCCCCGATCCTTCGCACGCTGTTCTGCTACCTGAATAGCTGTCACATCGAGGTCAATCCCCGTGAAGTTGGAGGAAGGAAACGCAGCCGCTAACAACAACAGGACCTCCCCCTCCCCGCACCCGACATCCAAAAATTCAACCCCCCCCTTTTGCAACTGACTCTGAAGCAAACCCCCCTCGACTGCTGGGACAAATTTTGAAATCAAAGTTGCTCGGTGTTTCTCATCTGCAGCCCTTCCCATCCAATCCGAGAACCGCCCGTATTTCTCGTATGCAATGCCGTCTCCTGTTTTGGCTGCGGCGGCAACGGACGAGAACGCGCACTCACAGAGGAGGGGCATTTCTTCAAAGTAGGGCCCAAAATTTCGAATGGGACCACGAAGCCTCAAGGGCATCAAGTACTTCTCTTCATGTTCTCCCCTGATTTCCAAAATTGTGCCGGTAGCAAGCACTGCAAGAATTTCCTTCGTGTACCTCACGTCCGTTTTCGCCACCGCTGCCACAGCAGCCGGCGTAAGAGGTTCTTCATAGTCCAGCAGAACCTTCAAAATTCCTGTCTTGTACGCAATGGCCAGGGCAATAGTTGTGGAGGTGCTATTCAGAAGGCCAATGACCTTGTTCTCGATCTCCATGTTGAATCAAAAGAGGGAAACGAGACAGAAACGAAGGACGACTGAGAACCGGGTCGAGCAACTGCAAAAGAAGTGAAACCGATTCTCTGACTTACTTGTGGATCGAATCACAAACACACTTGGGAGGGTTTAGAGGGAGCCGAGAGCAACGCAACTACGTACCCATGAAGCAAAAGACCGCGTGCGAAGTCTCCATGACTCAGAGATACTCAGAGACGGATCCGACGATTCAAGAAGATCGAATGTTTAATTTGCATGTCAGGAGACGGAGACGGCTTTTCGTTTCGAGACATGCCATGGCCATGCACCGGTAAATGAAGGAGACGGCTTTCCCACTGAGACGTAGACGGTCCAGTTGAAGACAGCTGGAAGATGCTTGGAAAAAGGGGCCGGACGCGAGTCGGTAGCAATGCTGTACATGTCTTGCGGCCGCTTTATGTCTGTCGAAAAGAGGTTTACTTTCTAGCGATTTCTTCCCCTTGCACAGAGCCCTGCGACTCTTCGGCGGCGCATGCATCTTTCGTTGGCCTCTTGAGAGACAGAGAGAGGGAGAGAGAGAGAGAGCTCTACAGCCACAAAGGCCGCCACCCTTGTAAGTGGCTTTGAACCAGCGGCGGATGTGGTTGCGCAGCTCTGTCCGAGTGTCGCAGACAGCCTTTTCCGTTTTCAAGAGCTCCTTTGCTTCAGCAGCCACTGCACCGAAAAAGACAAAAATGGGTCCTGTGCAGGATGCAATGCGAAAGAAGGTGCGTTCGGTTTTTCCCCTTCATTTTCTGGTACATCAGAAGTTTCGGATTACCAGATGTCACGGATTGACCCCATCATTCGTGTGTGCAGCTGACCGAGCAGCTCAAACCGACGAAACTGGAAATCGAAGACGAGGTCAGTTCCTTCCGCATGTATCGACGGACAGAACTCGACCGCACAGCCGTCTGTCCAACCCCAGCGTCGCTCTCGTCTCTTGCCCCCGTCCCTCCTCCCGGTTCTGTTTGTCCATTTCTCCGTCGTCTTCCTTTGATCGGGGTACCTTTGCCTTCTTGGCGTATCTGTTGTCCCTGTCCATTTCCAAATCATCCAACGCTCTGTCTGAGCTGCCACGATTTCCTCACTGCCGCCTTCCCTCATTCTGCGTTCCGTTTTCTGGCTTTCGCGCCATTCGGCTCGCATTTGCTCATCTGCGTTGCCTTGCTCACTGTGTCGCTGGTGTGCAGTCATACAAACACAGAGGGCACAGGGGTGTGGCAGAGGACGACAAGTTTGCACACGGAGAGACGCACTTCAAGTGAGTAAGTGGAAGAGTAAATGAATGGGAGATAGCGTGAACTTGTGAGTAAGTGGATGAGTGAGTGAGTGAGTGAGTGAGTGAGTGAGTGAGTGAGTGAGTTAGTGAGCGAGTGAGTGAGTGAGTGAGTGAGTGAGATAGGAGAGAGGGGGGAGAGAGAGACTTTGTGTGCGTAAGAGTGAGAGGGCGGAGAGAAAGAGAGGGGGGAGAGAGAGACTTTGTGTGCGTAAGAGTGAGAGGGCGGGGAGAGAGAAAGAGAGAGGAAGCGAGAGGAAGGGAGGGAGGGAGGGAGGGAGGGGGGGGGAGTGTCGAGGGGAAGGGAGAGCGCGAGCGAGATACAAGCAAGGATGACTCAACTGGTGAGTAAGGGTGGCGGTCTGTGACTCTGCAGCCGTCGTACCTTCCTGCTTGAACGGAAATTGTTTGAATGCATACATAAGTGCCCCTGAACTGTAAGTGAAGAACTTTGGGGCGATCCTTTAGAGAGCCCATTGGATGACCTGTTTCCTACTGATGCTCTCTCTGTCCAGTTTATCCGTTTGATCGATCGAGGTGCCCTTCAATGACTGATCAAATAGACACCATCTTGGATGAAATCCTTTCACCGATTTTGCAGAGACGTTCAAATAGTTCTTGATACTCCCTTGTGAGTAAATTGATGTTGCCTAGTCGGTTCGCCTGTTGCTGCGTTGGCCCTCTCCGAACTTATCATCCTCTTCTTGTGCACTCTGCAGTTTCATTCTTTCGTGCAATCATCTTTTCATTTCTTTTTCTTCACTTGCGTCTTCACGCAGAGATTTTCATTAAACTCTTAATTTGGATTTGTATCTTGCGATTGATTGTTGATCGATGCAGCGTGGAGATCGAGAGTGAAGCCTTTTCTGGGATGCCGATGCTGAAGAGGCATCAGTTGGTCTATCAGGTTCTGGACGACGAAATGAAGAATTTTGTCCATGCGCTGTCCATTAAAGCTAGACCGCCACCAGCTGCATTGCCACTAGCATCGCCAGAGGATGCAGCAAAGTGATCGACTCTGGAGGCGGTAGTGCCACTGGCAGTATTAGTAACACGTGCAGCTCTAGCTCCTTGAAGTAAGCCAGAGGCCAGGCCAGAGGTCTAGGGCGAAAAGGAGTCTTTAAGGGACAGCCCTAGGGACAGCAAAAGGCTGGGCAAAAGGACCCGACAATAGATTTCATAAAGCTAATAATCAAGCCGGCACACCTAGTGGAACACTCTGGCAAAGTTTCCTAAGAAATTGTGAAGGTCAAAATTTTAAATTTAAAGTTATACAGAGCGTTAGAAAACTATAATCAGAATACATTAATTGTACAACGGTATAATACGTGTTAATACGGTGTTGTTTTCTTCATCAAACTTAATATTTTATATAATATGCACTGCACTAGGCACTGCAATTCTTTACGAAAAGGTTTATATTCAGTTAGTAATAAAAAGATACTTCAATTATAGCTAATTAATTAGTATATTTCTCTTTTAAAAACTTATAAAAATTAACTTTAAAAAGACACATATTCATTTTTTCTATGCTATCCTTTTTTTGGTCATAATTTACATAAGTTTAATTTTCGGTTTAATGCATGCATGCATGCTTCTATGAGTTCGATCAGATGAGAAAATTCAGGAAAAAAAAAAAATGAACGTCAATATTTGTTTTTAATCACTGGGTGCGTCGCCAGGTCGCATTGTGTCATGCTAGGTGTCATGCGACTGAATTACGACCTAGATTGTGTCGTACCGACATGGGAAGGGTGTTGCCACTCCCTCTGCATGCTGGCCGCCAGCTCTGCAATTTGACGAGACCTTGTTGCAGCTGCCTGCCTGCTCCTTTCTGCCTCTGAAATGAGCACCCGCATTTCTGCCTCTCGTCGCTCAACACGCCCACGAGCTGCTGCCAGGTCTGCAAGAGCTGCATCCCGCGCCTGCCGGACCTCCTCCACCTCCGTTGACAAAAGTCCGACACGGGCAAGGGCCTGTTGAGCTCTCTGCTCAGCCTCCTCAATTTTGCCCTCAAACTCCTTCTCCGTCTGCTCCTTCTGCCTGCGGACTTGTGACTGAAGCGAGGAGAGCTCTTCCTGCACAGCAGCCAGAAGAGACTCGCGGCTCTCGACTGCCGTCTCTGCCTCTTTCGTCCGTCCCTCTGCCGCCTCTGCCCTCTGTAGGGCCTCCTCCAAACCTGTTTGGAGGCGGTCGATCTCCTCCTCGTACCGCGTCTCCATCCTCAACGCCCTTTCTCTCTCTCCTTCGACCTGCACACAGCTCATTCAAGTAGAGAGCCCAAAAAGGAAGCGATACAGTGGAAAAGCAAGAAATAGTTTGCCAATGCTTGGGATACCAGTTTCGGGCTGGGACACTAGTCGAAAATGAGAGTGACGGTAGAAAAAGACAAGAAACTGAAAGGAGCAAAGAAAGGAAGGAAAATGAGAATGGAAAAGAGTGTCCAAAAAGCAAACAGGCCCCCCCCAAAGGAGCAGCTGCCCACCTCTTCTCTCCACTCTTCCTCGACTTCTCTTCGTATCCTCTCTGTAAGTCTGCGATCGGCCGCTCCAGTTAGCTCGGCCTGCTCCTGCTGAGCTACGCGGAGCCTTTCCTGCAGAGTTCTTATTTGCTCTGCCTGGTCGTCTAACACTCTGTCCTTCACTGCCACCTGCATCTGCGCTTGCTTGGCAGAAGCCTCTGAGGCCGCTAAGCGGGATTCCACTCCCTGCAGGGCTTGCAGCTCAAGATTCGCAGCCCTTAGCTCGGACTCCCTCTCCTTCAGAGAGACGGACAGAGTCTCGCGCTGCCTTTCGGACTCGGCGGCTGCTGCCCTGAGGGACGAAACGGCAGCGGCATGACGAGCAGAGGCGGCCTCCACGTCTGCCTCTGTTCTTCTCTGCAGATCGGATACCTCCTCTCGTAAGACCGCAAGGTCATCTCTGGCACGTCTCTCCTTCTCCGTCACCCGCATTCTCTCCTCCTTCTCTGACTGGAGGGCGGATTGTAAACGCATGGTCTCTGCAGCTGTGGCGACGCGGGCTCGGTCAAACGCGCTTTCTGCCTCTGCCCGCGCTCTTGCTGCCTCTTCTCTACTCTCAGCTGCCTGTCTTCTTTCGGTTTCGCTTCTCTGCCTCTCTGCCAAGACAGACTCTTCCAGTCTGTCGGACCTGCGTTTCTCCTCTTGGATCCTAGTCTGCAGTCTTGACAAAGCAGAGGCAAAACGCGCCTCCAGGTCTGAGGTCCGACGTGAACCCTCTGCCTCTGCTGCATCCATCTTTGCCTGCAGACGGAGAGCCTTCTCTTCAAGGACTTCCTTCTCTCTGTACAAAAGGCCGAGCTTCGAGTCTTGCTCTGCCCTTGCGGACTCTGCAATCGTGCTCTGGTGCTGCAGAGCTGCAAGACGAGTGCGGAGTCGCTCGCATTCTTCCTGAACACACACACACACACACACACACACACACACACACACAGAGAGAGAGAGAGAGAGAGAGAGAAAGCAAGAAGTTTGGAGACATAATGGCCAAGGTGAGAAGAGCATGGGTGGACACACACACACACACACACACACACACACAGAGAGAGAGAGAGAGAGAGAGAGGAGGCAATAACAAAAAAACAAAAAAAGTCACCCGCTCCGCCACCCCAAAGGGACACGAACTGAGTGAGGAGGGGCCAGACAGACAGGTAGGAAAGTGATAAATCACAGCTGAATGTTGTGACAAAAGGTTCAGAAGAGAAAGAGCAAAAGAATCCTCCTGAAGAACTCAACAAGAGAGCCTAGCTTCACTCACCTGCGCCATTTCTTTTTCTTCCTTTACGCCGGCAACGACTCTCTTGTGCTCTGCTGCCGTCCGTTCGGCAACCTCCTCGCTCTCTCTCAACCTCCTCTCGCACCCCTCTACTGTCTCCCTCAACACCTCCGCAGACCTCCTCGCCTCAACGAACTCAGCGTCTCTGTCTCGTTGCCTGCTCTCTGCCTCTGCTGCCTGCTGCTCCTGTCTCTCGAGTCTCTCAACCAAACTTCCGTTCTCTCTTCTCACTGCCCCCAACTCCCTCTGGTACTCGTCCAGACGTCTCTGCGTCTCCTCCACCGCACCTGTGGCCGTGCGGAGGCCATCAGACAATGTGTCCTTCTCTCGAACTGTTGCCTCAAGATCCGAAGACAAACGCCGCACCTCCTCCTCTCGCGTGCCTAGATCACCCCTGGCAGACTGCAACCCTGCCTCGAGACGACTCACGGCAGCAGAGGCAGAGTGGCGAGCTTCGTCTCGTTCCCTTTCTGCTGCTGCTTGCCGGGATTCGGACTCCAGGAAGGACTGTTGCAGAGCCCGGAAAGCTTGTTTCTCGCTTTCTCGGGCTGCTCTCTCTGCCGCTAGCTCTTTCGCGAGTCCCTCAACCTCTGCCTCTACCCTTTCCCTGACAGCCTCTCGGCGTGTCACTTCCTGATCAATCCTGGCAAGGTCAGACAGCAGACCCTGCTGCTTCTCGTTTGCCTGCCTACGGACTCGGGCAACTAGCTCGGCACACCGATTCCTCTCCCTGTTCACCTCTGCCGACTGGGTCTCTAACTTCATCCGGAGGGCGCCGTTCTCCCCCCTCAGCTGAGATAGCTCGGATAGCAGAGACCTGCACAAACCGGCAGGGACGTGCACAGAGGAGGACCCCCCAGGGTCGGCAGAAAGAGCCGCAACGGCAACAGCTCCGTCGAGACCGACACCCTCCTCACGGGGATATCTGAGGGTCTCTTTTTCTTTTTCTTTCCCCCCGTGTCCGGACACTCCTCCCCGCTGTCTGCCGTTCGACACTGGGGTTCGACCACTCTGCTGAGGGGACAGGCGTGAGGAGGGACGGGGGCCCTCTGTCACCCCTCTCAACGGAGGGGACGCTTGTGTTTGTGCTGTTGCGGTTTTTCGAGCGGCCTCTTCCAGTTCTGCCTGGAGAGAGTCCAGAGACAGAGCGGAGGAGCGTACCGCCTCTCGCTCTTCCTTCGTTACCCCCACCTCGTCAATGAAGGTAGCTGAGGGGGCAAAGCGCACGAGGGCTGTGCGCAGTGCGGGGTGCTGACAAATGAAGTTTCCGATCCTCCCTCCCCGTACCCCCTCGACATCCGAAAAACGAAGTCTCTCGAGACGGGAAAGGCCGCCCAGAGACGTCAATTGATGGAACGAGTCGATGCAGTTACCCCTGACGTCCAGACACAAAAGTGAATACTCACCCCCCCACATCTGTTGCAACCCTTCTAAACTGCTGATCTGGTTGTATGCAACCATCAGCTTGCGTAATTCTGTCAGGGGTGCCAGGCCTCCCAGGCTTCTGAGAGCATTGCTTGACAGATCGAGTATTCGGAGGGATGTGAGGTGCTCTGTATTCTCTATTGCCTGTATCTGATTTGACGACAGAACTAACTCCTCGAGAGATCGAGAGAAATTCTCCAACCCGACCATCGACTTGATGCGGTTGGCGTGCAAGTTCAGGACTCGGAGGTTTTTGTACAGGTGCAAATTGGAGATGTCACACACTGACGCGAGTCCTGCTCCAAATAGATTGAGCTCTTTTAATTCTTCGAGGGGGGGAGGGAGGTTAGATGGGGGAACAACGCCAAACACCTCCCCCCCTCCTTGCTCCTCCCCTCTCTGCGCCGTCTCCTTCTCGGGACTCCGGCTCCGGATACGAAAATCCGGAATTCTCTTCCCTGCATGGGTGCGGGACATCGTGCAAGAGATTTCACAGTCGATCGACACGAGGAGACCCTTTTCAGGACAGCAAACGTCGAATGCAATCAAGAGGGTGCAAAGTGACACCTGTTATTTCTGTAAATCAATAAGCGAGGCATCACAACGCAGCCAACACCCACGTGCAGGAAGTAGCAAAGGTCTATACCACGATCTGTGAATCTGCGCCAGATCAGTCGGAATGATTCAGCCTCAGTGACTCTCAATGAGTCAAGACCTTGTGGGAGGAAAGTTGTATATTAATATAAAGGGTTCTTCAATGTTCTTCATGATCTTCATGCATCATTGTCAGGATCTTCTGCAGATTTCTGCGACTGATCCATGACTGATCCCGGGTCACGCTGAGGGCATCACATGGGCATCACAGGCTTTATCAGGCTTTTGACGCGCATGCATGCATGCATCCCGCGGAAAGCGATTCTTCGGCCGCGCGGGTCCGGCCGTTGAATCGCACGGAGCTCTTGCATGGAGACGGCTGACAGCTATAGTCGCGTGATCGAAAGGTTCCGACCATTGATCGAGGGAGCGTCTCTTGACTGGATTGATGCACCAAGGGTGTGCTGTGTGGGACAGGTGCTTCGGATAGTTACAGACAGCCAAACCTAGCTGTGCCCGGAGAATACACCGAGAGAAACCCTCGTGCAGTCAGAAGGAAATGGATAAGCGCATGACCAGACTCAGCTGCGGGTTGATTCCCGTGTTGTGCTCTCTCGCCAGCGCCTTCGTTCTTCGCGTGCCTTCCTTGTTGCCACCCTCCCGCCTGTCTGCACATCATAGAATCACTTCCCTCAGCAGAGAGCAACCAGCCCTGCACACGTCACTCTTTCAGGCGGTCAGCGACGGTTCTGAAGAGACGGAGACGGCAATCACACAAACAGAAGGAGAAGGGGTTTCGGCAGTCGAAACGCTGGACGCCATCCCTGAGGACATCTCGTTGGAAGACTTGAAGGGGCCAGAGGAGGATGTGAACGCGTGTCTGCGTCTGGCGCTTCGACAGTCCCCTCTGGCATCGAATGTCTACACGATTGAGTTGACCAGAGAGACGGGGATCTCGTGGTCCTCCGACTTCCAGTTCATCTTCGTCAGTCAAGAGGGGGGCGTGGGGACGGTTGTTGTACCATTGAAAAAGGAAGCATGCGAGAGGCAAGATGTTTTGCCTTTGGGGAGGAGTCACCTATCCAGAATGTTCGGAGACGGAGACGGCAGAGAAAGAAATCGAGAGACGGGAAGGGGGTGATGGAGGCAGTGGACACAGCAGGACGGAGGGGCGGACTGAGAAGAAATGGAGGAGAGGAAATAGAAGAAACATTGGAAAAGAGAAGGCTCAACACTGCCCTCAACGATTTTCCACTGGGCATTCCAATCTTTCGTTTCTTTTCTTGCCCGTCCTTTTTCTCTCTTTGCCTTTTCTTTCTGCCTTCGATATTGTTGGTTTTTTTCTGACGTTTCTCCCCTTTGTGCTCTCTCTGCTCAGGCGCGCGTCGGAGAGCTGTCCGGAGACGGTGCCGCTGCATTGTCCGGACAGGTGCGCGAGGGTGACTGGCTGCTGGCCATTGACGGCACTTCGGTGGTGGAAGAGGACTTCGACATGGAGAAGGTGATGGACCAATTCATCTACACACCGAATACACAGACCACTCTTTTCCTCACATTCTTCAGAGGGACAAAAGAAGAGCTGTGTGAGTTTTTGGGTGAGGAGCCCCCAGCGGAGTTCGTGACGGTGCGGGTGAAGGACCCTGAGAGTCAGGAGGTCCTGAAGGTCATCTCGGACGTTCCGTCAGGGACGAATCTCCGGAATGTCCTCGTAGACAACAAGCAGGAGGTCTACCAGAGTTACACCAAGTTCACGAACTGCAGTGGAAAGTCTCTTTGTGGGACTTGCGTGGTCAGAGTGAAGGAAGGCATGGGGAACTGCAGCATTCAGGAGATTGATGAGAAGAACACTTTGAGGGAAAATCCAGATGACTACCGACTGTCCTGTGCAACCTGGCTGTACGGAGACGTGGACGTGGAATTGCAGCCATCAGTGCCACGGGGGCAATTTGTACGCGGCTCTTCAAGGCCTCGAGGGAAGATGTGAATGAGTGAGTGAGAGAGTGAATCGAGGGTAACGGAAAGTTGGAAAGACACGCCAATGAGTGAGTGAGTGAGTGACGAGTGATGGATAGATGCAGCGAGGGCCCCAGATGCTTTCTGATGTGACCGCATGCACGTAGACAGTGCGGCAGTGTGACTTATTTAATTTGTTCTCCGACGATGCAGTGCAAAAAGGACCAGAATGGTACTCGTGACCAACTGCTCCAGGTCTCTGCCAATGTTTCCATTGCCATGTCTGGCTCTTTTTTCATTTTCGCGTGTGTTTTCTTTTCTTTTTCTTGCTCTCTTCTCTTTTCTTCTCTCCGTTTGTGGTTTCTTTGTCTCTGCTTTCTTTTCTCTTCATTTCTTGCGTCTGTTGTTTCTGCCTGCTTACCTCTCTATCGGTCGAGCTGTCATTCTGCTTGTCTACCTCTCTATTTGTCCGTCTGTCTGTCTGTCTCTCTATCTCTCTGTCTGTTTGTCCATCTGTCTGTCTGTCTGTCTGTCGGTCTGTCTGTCTGTCCGTCTGTCTGTCTGTCTGTCTGTCTGTCCGTCTGTATAGTCTGTCTGTATAGTCTGTCTCTCTGTCTGTCTGTTCATGAAGAAAAAGAGGGAGAAGAAGAAGAAACTGTCTGTCTGTTTGTCTGTCTGTCTGTCTGTATAGTCTGTCTCTCTGTCTGTCTGTTCATGAAGAAAAAGAGGGAGAAGAAGAAGAAATCTATAGTCTGTCTGTCTGTCTGTCTGTCTGTCTGTATAGTCTGTCTGTCTGTCTGTCTGTCTGTCTGTCTGTCTGTCCGTCCATCTGTCCATCTGTCCATCTGTCCATCTGTCCATCTGTCCATCTGTCCATCTGTCCATCTGTCTGTCTCTCTGCCTGTTTGTCTTTCTGTCTGTCTCTCTGTCTCTCTGTTTGTCTGTTTTTCTGTCTGTGTCGGTGTGTCTGTATCTGTCTCAGTGTGTATCTGTGTGTATGTATGTCTGTGTATGTGTATGTGTGTGTATTTTGTGTATGTTGTGTATGTGTGTGCATGCGTGACAAAACAACGACTCTTTTCTTTCCTCATAAAGAACACATTGACAACAGACATACACGGCATCTCTAGATAACAGCTAGAAGTCATCTAAATCGCCATTTGTAGTTGATAGTTACTTAGTTAGTTACTTAGCTAGTCAAAGAACGTGTACCCCGGTTGGAGCGCTAAACACCCGGGCGGCGCCTATATACATCTATGATCTTTCATCAAAGTAGGATCTTAGTAGGTCGACATAGGTCGACAAACCAAAATATAGCCTTTAATTGCGAATACTCTCAACATTTCCAGTGTGGTCCCTGTGACGTAAGTATAGATTGTGTATGAGACTGCGCGGTGCGAGCGCAAGCGAGCACCTTACATGATCCTTACATGCTTTCTGGGACCGCGTCAGAAAAGAGCGTGCGTCTCAGCCAGAGCAACTGCAATTCAGATGGCGACATCTAATTCTAGTTGCTCTAGCTGAGATGCGCGCTCTTTTCTGACGCGGTCCCAGAAAGCATGTAAGGATCATGTAAGGTGCTCGCTTGCGCTCGTACCGCGCAGTCTCATACACAATCTATACTTACGTCACAGTCCCGGTACTGAGCAACCACACTCAGCACTGTTTCCCATACATAAAAATTTAGTAGGCCTTCAAAGAAAAACTTTAGTAGGCTTCGTAGCATTGTCTATGCAGATTTTCTATGTCTATACTCGCGAGAAGACGAAGCAAGCTGTACGTCCTCAAAAGAGCAAATCTGAAGTTGATAAAAAACTATAGAAAACTGATTTTGGGTGATATGCACTTACAATAAGTGACAATCATAGTATAACTATACTGAGGTATGTGTCTCATCTAATTTCATCATAATATGAGTGTTGCATGCATCTGTATCATTACGCTCCGCGTGCAAGACTAGCGTATAGGTATTATCGGGGCACTTAATGTAAGTGCACGCTTTTCTGGCCCAACGGGCCGATCTTTCTGGGGTGGCAGAATTCAGATAATTCTGAGAATTCTTATTTGCATCCCGGAAAGAAGAGCTGAGGGGCACTTAATTCTGTCAAATTCATACAATTCTGGAGGAAAGGTTCGTTCGCAGGGTGTGAGGGGCATTCCGCCTAATAAGAAGACTGAGTAATAAAGGGCTAGCAAACATCAGGCAGATATGGGCCGGACGGAGGACCCGGACCACATAGCGTACATGGGTGTATCACGAGGCCGCGCATCGTAAAGTCGGGCATACTTTCATTAAGTGATTTCAGTGAAGCGTAATACTATGCTTGATGTGTCTGCTTAACGTTATCACTAAGAATGCTTGAGATTGACATTAACTGCTAAACCAAACCAACCGATGTCTGTCAAACTTTAACCACCTGTATCTGATAGTACTAAGACTCCAGTAAAACAGCTTACATCTGGTAGTTCAGAGCCTCGTTCCACCCTTAGTTAAGGGAGAACGCTCTTGTTGAATTCAATGTACTCAGACTGGTTCAGTCTACCAACTGTCAACTCCATACGTCGATGGAAGGTGTGACAGAGGATGTACCGGCTCCAGGGATTCTGCAGATTGTCGGGGCCATTGAAGGATTATCTCAGCGGATCGACTCTATGCAGGCGACACAAAACCTGCATGGAGAAACTCTGTAATTACTTGTTTCTCAAGCCCCTCAGGAATCTGTCCAGGCAACGGTGATGTCACCTGCCATTGTACCAGCCTAAAGTATAACTGTGTCCTCGTCGCACTACATGAAGCTGTGCGAGGCCCCTGCTCTGTTCTCTGGAGTGAGGGCTAAGCTGACCAGGTGGTTGAAAGACGTAGAAGACTTCTACAAACTTGAGAAAGTGTTGGACCTGGACAAGGTACTGGTAGCAAAGAACAGAATGTCCCAGGATCTCAAGGAATGGTTTGATCTCTATGAGGTCGAGAACGGACCATTCCAAAACTGGGAGTCGTTGAAGGCTGCCCTCATTGAGCATTATTCAGACACACTGGCCAGACAGAAGGCCAGAAAGGACCTGAAGAAGTGCCAATGCATTGGAGCTGGGGTCAATGACTACAACAAGCGATTCAAGCCGCTTGTCGCGAAACTGAAGGGCCGGTTGATCAAGGAAGACATCGTTGAAGACTACATCTCTGGTTTGCCAGCAGATGTCCGCCTTGAAACAAACAAGGCGCATCCGGTCAATTTGGTCATCGCTATGAAGACGGCAAGCGAGCTTGAAGTCTTTTTCTCTGGTAGAGAAGGACCGCGAGGTGGGACACGAGACTTTCAAAGGCCGAGTGCCTTCGAGAGTGGTAGGGAGAATGCCCGACGTAACTCTCCACTGGGACAAGAGGAAGGGCCCGTCCCCATAGACCTGTGTGGGGTCTGTCAACTCCCACCACCACTGACACTGGCAGAGAGGTCTCTCTACATTGCAGAGGGAAGGTGTTTCAGATGCCGCCTCGCAGGGCATACTGCTAGGCAGTGTTCAGATCCCTTCTCTGGACTCGGCGGAAACTTCTCTGGAATGTGAAGACTCAATGGCGGAGGGAACCCTCGGGACTCGCAGGACTACGGGAGATTCCGTGGAGACTTCCAGTAAGGGGGATGGGGGCAGGGCAGAGGCGGATACCAGGGAGATCGCAGAGGGTTTGGAGCTCCATTCCTGACCGCCCAAGCATGGCCACCTCTGGGCTAGTCACAGTGGAGAGGGGGACGCAGAGACGGTGGTCCCAGAGGGAGAGGAAGAGGTGGAAGGAAGCCGGCAGGTAGGGGAGTTCGAACGATCTATGGAGGTTTCGAGACGGATGAGGTGATAGGAGCAGAGGGACTCAAAACTTGTGATCAGTGCCCCAAGATGGGAGGAAGCCCTGAAAATGAAGACATGCCAATAGAAATGAAGGAGGAGGAAAATGAAATAGGGGTCCGTCCGGGGTTGTTTGTGTTTTCGGATCGAATAGCTGATATACCCATCAGAGTTTTGGTTGATTTGGGTACAGATGATATTTATCTTGACCGTCATTTTGCTCATGCCCACCATCTCTGTGTGTGTAGATTAAGATGACCCGTCAACTTGCATGGTGCCCTCAAGTCCTCAAAGACTCGGTCGGTCTGTGAGTGTGCACCCACAGTGCCGATCAACATTCAGGGGTATCAAAAGACAGTGGGTGCAATGTTGGCCGACCTGGATGAGTATGATTTGATCTTGGGGACAAAGTGGGGTCGTGCCTATGAGCCTGAACTGCAGTGGTTGTCTCAAAGTCTACGTTTTTGGTTCAGAGGGAAATTGATTTATTGGGTTCCAGATGTGGAGTTGGAGGAAGAGGACGAGGAACAAACATTCAGTACTCCTCCTCTTCTCTCTTCTGTGTAGGCAAAGCGGACGATCCGGAAAGGAGCTGTCTGCCATCTAGTTAGACTGCAGATAGAAATCCCTTTCAGTGAGTCCACTGCTAGAGTCCACTGGGGTTGCCTGCAGGGTTCAGGGATTGCATGAAGTCAGTGAAAGCGGGGGGAGAAAGAATCCTGAGAAGAATGGAAAGGGACTTAGGGGTAATGAGGCAATGAATGATGATTTTCTCTCTTTTCTTCCTTCTGATCATCCTGTTCTTTCTTCGCCTGAATTAACTAAGGTTCGTGAGTACCTGAAGAAATCGACCGTGCCGATCGATGTGAAGAGAATTGTAGCAGACAATATATCTCTCTTTCCTGATTCCTTGACACGGTTACCACCGTCCCGGGGGGAAAGACTTAATTTCAAGATAGAGCTCGAACTAGGATACCCGCTTCCAGCTCGCCCACCCTATCGTCTTTCTTTGGGTGAGCTGGATGAATTGAGGAAGCAAGTTGATATATATTTGAAGCAAGGATTTATTTGACCGTCTTGTTCTCCTTTTGCAGCACCAGTTTTATTTATGGCAAAGAAGGATGGGACAATGAGGATGTGTTGTGACTATATGGGAATAAATAGAATCACAGTGAAGGACAAGCATCTATTGCCTCATCCTTAAGATTTGATCGATAGGCTGTATAGGGCAAAATTTTTCATGGCTCTTGATCTTTGGCAGTACTACATCAGTAGGATAACTCAAACCAAATTTTCCTAATAATTATTTTTTTATAACCACTATTTAAAAAATAATAATTATTTTGATCATGAATAAAAATACGTTTCACAAGCCTTAATGGGCTTAATCAAAGTTTTAAAACACATTATTTTAAGAACTTTGATTCGTTTTTCACCTAAAAACACGCCATAAATCTAACAAAATTTTATGGTAAAATTGAGGGTTTTGCATAATTATTATGGTTTATTATCGGTTTATGATAATTATTATTGCTATTATCTAAATAATGGCCTTATTTCAATAATCATTATTAAGTTATCTCAGTGATGTACCATCAGATGAGAATGAGAGAGAAAGACGTGCCTAAAATAGCCTTTACGATGAGGTATGGGAATTATGAATGGCTGGTGGTC